>VACF01001177.1:167392-211394 GCA_006891605.1 Pleurozium schreberi
AKGCCTGCTCCTTCTGTTTCAAAAAAWWWWAWAAATAAAACTCTTGTTTCCATAAGAAAAAGAGAGAGCTGAAGATTTTTGTCCTGGAGGAAGCTAATCTTAGGTTGTTTAGAGTAGGCTCCTCCAAACATTTTGGACAAGTTTGACCATTGATAAATTAAGTTCTTACCGTACATGGTCCAACTCTCCATTGCTACGTTTGAATGAGTGTTAAAAACTAAAGATCCCACATCTGCAATCAAGTAGTGAATAGTGTAAGTGGTGAATAATGTTGAAATATCTCTACCACCATGGCCTACACTAAATAGTGAAATTGTCTTATTAGGTTGCCTTTAMAATTTGGTTGTCTTACCTTACCCGCYGGAAGTTATTATACTCTACAAGCCATCAAAGTCAACAAATATTTCTACAAATATTTTCATTTGTGCACATGAGTTCCAACTACACCAATAACTAATTCAAAAAACTAATTCAAAAGTATAGTAAGGTAGAACCACCTATAACCAACCAAATAAGGAATTTGGACGAATCTGAAGCAATGGAATGCAAGGTAAATATTTTTAAAGGTGTGTTGATAAAAATGATGAGGATTGCAAAAACTTTGGTAATTTTATCGCATGAATTGAAATTACTATGAATTTTGAAAGGCAAAAGTGCTCTCGACCCACAGCCGATCTCTAGACTCTTCCAATTCTAATCATTCAAAAACTACTTTTCCACTCATTGCTTCCTACTTTTTTGGATGAAATTTGGATGAAAAAGTGTATGAATTTGATTGAAAAGTATTTTATGGTACAAAAGATGGATGTATGAAGAAATAAAATGCTTCACCAAATTTTAAGTGATCGCCATCCTGGCACTTTTTCGAAAACAAAAAAAATGGTTGCTACCTAATAATGACAATTGCCTAGACACGATTTATATACCACATTTATGTTTCCAAAATGGAGGCTTACAAGAATTATTTTTGCTAACACAAGGCTCTTGCTTCAACTCTTGCATTTCCTACATATATATCTTCTCAAACATGAAGGAAAAATATCCAAATTAGGATCATAGAGCTAACTTGTTCACTAAACCAAATCCCATTTTTCCATTAGAAAAATATGGTCCTCCACACAACTAGCACAATTTCATACCCCACATAAAAACAAGATACCATGTTCATCTCCTTCAAATTTGTCTATGCACACCAATGGTCAAGTTATAGATTAGCACACACACACTATCAAAATTATAGACAATGTATACGTTGAGCTAAATTAGCAACACTTCTATCCCAATAAAAATATAACAGTTTGAACACCCCATATTTCTACCAATTTCTGCCAAATACACTTGTACTTACCTTGATTTTTGGGAAAAATTTGTCATCTATCAAGAGCCAATAAGTCCTTCCAGTTTGTGGAATCACTTGCTCATATATATTGTCCAATCACCATCAACTGGATTGAATTGGAAATCTTATTTTTCATTGCCAACCTATGATGTTTCTCAATAGTGGGACAAATATCCCAACCCCACTTTAGCGTCATCCCACTTACACCACCCAACATCAATATCAACAACCATCCAAACTAGAAGACATTGCCTTCCTTCYCATCCCCTTCCAATACCAAYTGAATCCTTGTTCCACWAATWCCAACACATAACAACTATCAAATCCTCAAGTGKGCCCTCTACTARCTACAACTACTGCAGAGATGGTYTCCKGCCTCAGTCYACCACTAAAACCAAGTATAGAATGTAGAATCTGGATTAGAGAACCAACAATACATAGTACATTCARCTCRAAYTGCAAGATTGCATTATCTTCCAAATTATTTTTTGGTCCACAAATTTAAAAACATCTCTTAAAGCTTGAAGCGGGCCATTTTTTTGAGAATTCTACCATACTTGCATTCACATGCACTTGTTGTAGCTTATTTTGTCAAGTATCAACAACCACAACAACAAGATTATGAAAATGCACATCCACCATTGTTTTTCTTTATTGAGGTGAATGGTTTTCAACCCAAGAAGTGTCTCCAAAGTTTTTGTTTGCTTCTCCAAAACAAACATTTAAAATACATAAGATGATAACAACGCTAAATAAACATTCCACTTTCCAGCATACATAAATGGACCAAAAATTGTGATCACAAACTCTTAAACAAATTTAAGACAAATCCACACGTTTCTAACACACTAATAATCCACTTCCTAAAATTCAAATACAAAAAATATATAGGCCATGAACGTACACTTTTCTTAGGACCAACAAAGTTTCTATTAATTGTTTGTCCCCTCTACAACTTAAACCAAATCAAACACTGAAGACTTATGGCTCTTTTCTTAAACCACTCAAAATTGCCATAGTTGACTAAAACAAACAAATGTGTGAATTTTTTTGTATCTAACAGAAGGATTTTGAGCTACGCTTGGAAAATATAATGTGGTAAGAAGTTTGAGAAGTTTGACCATTAATATGTATTGCAAGGTATAAGCATTGATTTCAAAATGAAAGAAAAGTTTATTTAATCCTACCCTAAAGTTTTATTGACTTTAACTAGCAGTGGTATCTAACTTTTGCACTACAAGATTTGAATATAAAAATCTATCATATTCAAGACCACGTTGGGCATATTTCTTCTAATGTTCATAGTTAACAAATATGTGCAATACATCCAAAATAAACCAAACAATGCAAGAAAGTCCTATAAATTGACAATACATTGCAAATTTTTGCAACCACGTTTTCTTCCACGTAATTTCAAGAAAAACAAATTCAATGGTGAATCAAAATATGTATTCATCCTTCCCAAACACACAAAATTAAAAAAGGTAAATTAATATCTCCAATTTTTATACAAATTTGAAAAGATCCATTTTCTTTTAGAAGACTTGTCATAATCACAATGACAGTTTAAGTGTATTTTTCAGTGCATTAGAACCACCTGTCCTCATCAAAAATGCAAAAATAGGTTGAGCACATGGACGAGCTCTAAAGCTTAAGAATGTCTAAATCTAGTYTTATTTACAACATGCTTCACTAGTTGTAGAACATGGATCCCTTTCTACTTGAAAAAATGACAACTACTAGATCTTGAAAATATTTTTCAAAAGATAAGGTGGCCAAATTTTCCAAGCCCATGAGAAATAATGACTATTTGTTTAAAATCTTGATACTTTGGTCTATTACAAAGATATGGGATTTTTGTAGGTGTTATATAACGTTTGTTATGATAGAGATGGTAAGACATAGCTCACTTTTGACACATCGAATCTAAAAATCTATTTTCTTCAATTAGTTATAATCTTTAAAACCATAACAATCTCCTCTATGATAGACTATGACTATGACCTTACATAAGAAGTAATTTGTGTTAGTGAACGTTGAAAACAAATAATTATTATCATAACCCATTATAGCTGGTCAGTCTATCTCAGAGTTTCATTTTGATTGGTTATATATGGAAATAAGGTTAAAAATATCATCTTTGAGCACAAACATTTTACATAGCATGATTCTACAATGTAGAAGTCTTTCCTGAATAAAAAGTGAAGAAAATATTTTATAGTTTTCAAAGGTTGAAAATTCAACAACTTGATGAATTGGAGAAGRTGCATCAACCATGTAGCCAAAAAGTACGTGAAACAAGCTTCTATAGTGAAAGAGCATTGACAACAAATAATGTAAATGGTCTTCTTCTTTATGTCGATGTATTTTAATAGAACCAGTGGTGCTAGTTTACCAAAATTACACTATTGCAAAATCGCGCAAGCTAAAATATCACTAAATTATAGTAATATTCACAAGTTTTTTGTAGTTACATCAATTTTGAAGGTGAAGTTACACCACAATGATTTGTTCTATTAGTACATGTTGTGAAATGAACTTACATGTGGTTGTAACTTGTGTAGAAGAGAAATCTTTTTTACTAATGATATTTGTAAAGCACAAACAACACTAGTCTACAAACAACCCTTGGCAATGTCTCTATTTATTTAAATCAAATCCAACTCAATCCAAATTTTATTCATATTTATAATCATATGTATTTTTTACACACACATATATATTTAAGATTGAAATAAAGACATGACATGATAATGATATTCCTCCATTATGAACAAATTATTCATAGCAATCTAAAATAAGAAAAATGTGTAGAGTGGGCCTTTCTACTTTATTTTCATCAAAATTTGCATGTAGTGTTACTAAGTCTGTGTTTGGGTTGTGTGTGTTGTAAGCTTAAAGTAGAAGGCTCAAAATCTCCTCAAATTCTGAAATTGCCCACCTCTTCGAATGTACACTGACTGTACATGTTTCTTTTTCATCTTTACATGAATGTACAAAGAGTTTCTTTTTCATCTTTACAGGAATGTATATTTGAGGAGGTGGGCGGTTTTAAAGCCTTATGCCATTTTGAGTTCAAAAATTCATAACTAATTCCACAAACCTCCAAAAATTATGAAACGACTTGGATTAGATGTCAATTCTACTTGTCTGGCAACAAAAAATTACTAAAAAATATTTCAAGAAGTCTTACTTCTCCAAAATTTAGTTTCAACTTTAGATGTGTGCTCTATGGACCTCCTACCTTATTGTATGGTAGGAGACAAAGGGAGCGGGCATTTAGAATTGCCCATATAGACTTGCCCCAAATGGATGTGAGATGGTCTTTAAGTGGACCTTCTATAGTCATTGAATGGACCAATAAAATAACTGTTTATAGCAAGAGCCTATCATTCTCTTTGCTTTCCCATTTCTCTCTAGAAGTTTGCAAATGAACAATTTATGGAAGACCTAGGATCACAAATAGGGACCTATGAGGCTATGACTCATCTTGTTTGAAAATTCACAAGCAACTTGAAAATGCTTCAAAAAATATAAAACAACTTGTATTACAATCTGAATCTATTTTTCTTTGTTTGAAAATAAGCTAAAAATATTCTTACCAAAGGAAATTCATGAAAAAGGTGGACCAACCTCTAGATGAGCAGTTTAAGAGCCTCCTACCTTATGTCTAGTTGTTCTCTCCTTATGTCTAGCTTGGGGTTGGGAGGTATTGTACTTATATCTTTTGCAATGGAATTCCGTTTTATAGTGTACACTCAGATGACCAACTTTCTTCTCAACAACATCTCTTCAGACCAAATTACTACTTTCTTATCCTACATTCATTTATGGGAGAAATTTCTATGTCCAAAAGGTGCCAACATTTTCAAGGATTCCCTATCTCCCATAACATTCAGTAGCGTACTCTGGCACTGCCTTGGCTTAGGGTAGATTGTGTGGAATATACCACACCCAATAGCCTTCATTAGTAGCTAATTGAACATGTGGAGGATGCAAAGGATGTTGGGTGTAGAATATTCCACACCATCACTGTAGAGACCATGCTTGGTACTGAATGTTATGCCTACAGAGATAAAGGCTTAAATTTCTCTTTAAAAAAATTATCTTTTAGTCATAAGGAAGGAGGTCCAATAAGCGATCATCTAAGCGGCTGAAACTGCATTTTGGGGAGGTAAAACATCTTGAAACATTTTTCAGTAAATTTTCTTTGAAAGACAAGAGGAAATGGCATCTAATTCAAGTTGTTTCATATTTTTTGGAGCTTTGTGGCATTAGTTATGAAATTTTGAAGATGAAATGCCATGGGTCTCTAAAAGAGACCACCTCCTAGAATGTACATTGTTCGTACATTTTGATACATTGAAGAAAGCAAAATGTACCTCTATGTCATGTTTGGTTCAAAATGCCCGGTCGGAGTTTGAGCCTCCTACCTTAGTACTAACAATTGTCTAAACAAGCCCAAAGTTAAAAAAAAACACAAAACGGTATACCTAAGTTATTCTGACTGTGTTTCAGAAAATAATGGTATAACCATTCTGACTGCGTTTCCAAGCTTTGTTCTCATGGGGGCATTAAGTTACAATTGTTGGGACTTTATATTGTTGGGACTTGTGTGTGAAAGGCCCCCTTGTGGAAGCCATGGGCATAGTAGTATAACATAATGATTCCACACTCCCAAGGACTTGGGTGGTATTCTCAAGCACAGCTCCAGATGTGTGCATTCTATGATTCCTCAAGTCGGTTTCATTGCAGCCAGGTGACTCAGTCAGTTGTTCAAAGCCACAAACTCCACCTTCATAGACGTATGGCACTATGTACCTCGACGGGCGAGGAGCTATTATTTGCAAATTTCTTACTAAGTCCAATGCAATCATGGAGTGTCTGTAGTTTTTCAGGGGCTTTGGAAATGCGGTGTTTTTTGAATGACCCATCACATTTTTATTCAAGAGGAAATATATATACGAGACTTTATGAGACTTTATGGACTCACACTCATATAATGAGCCAAGCACTTTGGGGGAGGGGGGTGCGCGCGCTAACATCCCATCATTTCTATATTCAAGGGGAAATATATATATGAGGCTTTACGGACTCACACTCATATAATTAGCCAAGGGCGTTGGGGAGGTTTGTGTGCGCACAAACGTCCCATCATTTCTTTATTCAAGCCGGAAATATCAGACTTTATGGGCTCGCATTCACATAATGAGACAAGTTCTTTTGGGGGATCGGATGTCCCTCCATTTTGATTCATTTGTGGATTTGGATTGAATGATAAAATATTGAAAAGCTTAGATGATTGTTCAAGTGAAAAATATGTATCAATGTAAGGTGGGTACAACCAAAAGCGTCACAAGTTAGTACTGTGTCTAGCTACTATTATTAGGTTGTTTAGAATTTCTTCTTGTCTTGTTGGCAAGTGAAAGGAGGTTCCAATGCACCAAAGAACACGCCTTTGGGATACAATATGCAAAAGTTATGGAGGGTCAAAGTTTGTTTCTAAAAACGTTTCTTCTACATAGGTACATAATTGGTTTTGGAGATGTACACAGTGTGAAGATGGTGGTTTAAGGTCAGGTGCCATTTTGGGGTGCCTATCTTAGGCTTTGAAAGTGAAATATAGGTTCTATCTCTTTTGAGCACATTGTTGAGCACATGTTGAGAAACTTTGGCTTTTTGATTGTGAGCACACTGTGAGAAATTTTGACTTTTTGATTGTGGGCTCATTGTGAGAAATTGACTGGGTACAAGTTTCATTCAAGTATTGGTGGTTAAACTTTTCCCAAAAAATTGAAAAGGGTATACATGTCACTTTACTATTGATTGAGAAATTGACATTGGTGCTTGTGACATGCCCCAGCCCCCCATATTTGTACTTTTGTTACATTTGTTTGGCCTCCAAACAACAGGGAAAATCTAAAATTTACATATGTCCGTATGTAGATTTGTATAATTTGTAAGAATGCACATGGCCATATATCCAATATGTACTTTGTATATGATCCACATATATTCCAGATGACGTATGTATTCCATATTCTGTATCATATCCATATACCAAAGCATCAACGGTAACAATACTTCCTTGATCGATTAGATCAACAATCGTGGTCACAATTCAATTGAAGTTGTTTCATATTTTTTGGACCTTTGTGGAATTAGCACATTTGAAACATAGTGGTCACTAAAATTGACCACCTCCTGGTGATTGCAAGAAACACTTGTCCAATTTTTTGTCCCCTTGGCCTTTGACAAGTGTTTTTTTTGCTCATAACTTTTGTATTGTATTTTGGTTTCACATGAATTTTGAACTAAAGATATATGTGGTAGTTTTAGACATTGAGTAATTTTTTGAGTTCTTTTTAAAATTGTTTTACTATTTTTAAATAGCCCCCAATTGGGTGTCTACCTTGGTCATTTTGGAGGTTTTTAGTCCTATTTTTGACCCCAAAATGCAAATTGGAAGCTCAAAATTGGGATTCAAGGAATTTTACTAAAATTACACAATCCCACAAAGAGAGTTTCTAAGAAATATAAAATGTCCACCTTCCTCATGTGCTCAAAGTGCACTACCTTTGTGCAAGTGCACAAAACACAATTTTATTTTTCCAAAGATGAAAATGGTTGAAGAAAAGCACAATTGAGTTATTAAAAATAAATTTTTTTTAGTTTAATTTAATTTAAGTTTTTTACTATTTTCTAAAAATCAAACAACAAAGTCTTCATTTTCTTAGTATTTTCCATTGTGCTTTTTTTGTAAATAACTTTTAGAGATAATTTTTTCTAGGTTTGAAATTCTAGAGAAATCCTATTTTCAATGCTTTACAAATTATCCATGTTTTATTTAATTTAAAAAAATTTTATTCCAAAACTCACAACACTCACTGAAATATGCTGTTTTGAGACAAATAAGACAAGTGTTTCTTGCAATCGCCCCTTGTGAAAAGTACACTCTTGGTACATTGAAGAAAGCAAAACGTACCTCTGTATTAAAGGTTGCTTTTAGAGCACCCTACCTTATCCATGACATGAGCCTCCACATTCAAGGCATGAGTTCCTACTTGTTAAATTTTTTGCTGCAGCGTACTTAAACTCTCGAGCTTCTACTTAATTAGGTTTTAGAGCTATATACATACTTCTGTACATCGCAAGGGGAATTGTATCTTTAGCACTCAATGGGTGAGATCAAGCAATGTCCTTATCCAAGCAGTCCTTTACAAAATGACCCCTAAGTAAAGTGAAGAGGTGTTGTGAAATTTTACGCGTAGTTGATGTGGCAATGCCATTTCACACAAACACATTGCTGAATTGAATTGAACACTATTAGGTGGTCCCATATGGGTTCAATTCAAGGATATTGAATTTGCSTGTGTTTTCTCTCCTTGGTTGGTTTGGTCTTTGAGGTGTCTCACACTCAAATATTCAATTGACAGAAATTAAAAACATAAGAATCATATGGCATCACTAAATTGGTGATTACCTGTGAAAATTTGATGTGAAAATTCACTTCTGCAAGTAGAAGTATAGAACTCCCATACTAATAAAGCGCTAGTAGATTATTTTTTGTTGAATCTGGTATAGTTTGTGCCACATTCATTTCTTCAAGCAAAATATGTTAAGCTTGCAGTTCGAGATATATGCTAAACCCTTTGTAGTTGCTCCTTAGGGTGCCACTTGCACATGATTAGAAAGAGTTTCATGTACTGTGCTGTGAATCATATTGGATCATACTGTGACTATGTGAATCATGTATCCTAAAGAAATTGAGCCAAATATGTACACAAACCAAGTGTGAAATTGTTTTTCATATCTAAAAGTTGCAAGTTTCAACAAAATAATAAACTTGTTGCACTTGAGAGTTTGCAACAATTCTCACAGCAACCAAGTGCTCACACAATTTATTTCCTCTTTGTCATATATTAAATCTCTGAATGGTCTTGCCGTGACAAAATTCATCTGCCCATATAGCAAGTACTTTCGGTCACTTATGAAGATAGATGGGTTAAGGTAGGCAGTGGCCCTTGCAACTTTGGAAAACCATGATCAGCTCCTCATTTCTTTTGCGCAGCTGATGTTAAGTTACTTGGCAATACCACTGTCTCTTATCAATTCCATTGTCACAAGGTGCATTTTAGTTGGAAAGGGATTCGGAAGAGGGTCTCCAGTCACAATCCCAAGGCCAAGTTTTGAAGAGACGAGACGCGTGTCATTCTTTCATTGACCAACGAGACAAAAGATTTAAACCATAGCCATAACCCTCATGCTCCATGTGAACCCCAGCCTACCATAGAGTTGAGAGATTGAGACATCCAACAACTTGGCAATTACTCAATGTTCTATAATCTTCTCTTGAAAGCCTCCAGAAATTCAAACATTACGTTACGTTATGTACGTACCTATGTACCTACATACCTATGTAGACCCAAACCCCATTCTCCCTGGAATTCAAAGGTTAATATGTACTGTACTCCCCAAACCCCATCCTCCCAAGAGCAAACATTTGCAGATGCCCCAGATCAGATGTCCGCACAATTTTTAGTCCGGTTAAGGAGACTTTATGCACAAAAAAAATCATCACAACCTGCTAAATTTCTGATGAGATATAAGTGGAGACAGAGTGGCAACAACTAAGCTTAGTTCAAACTTGGTTGGAATCCAATATGGAGTTGGAAACTTGGAACCAAAAACTGCAAGCGGACTCAGTCTCTTGCACATGGGTGGTGTCCATTAACACTGAAAATGTGCATTGGCTTCCAATTTGTTGCCAGCAACTGTACGTACAAACAAAGAACTCTAGATATGATTTGTATCACAAAACGCCATTGATGGACATCTCAATCAAGTGCTTTTTCCAATGAACTGGGACGCCTTTAGAAGCAAGATCACCAAATTATTCCTGACTCCACAGTTGTTCTACTAACTTAAACCTTCTGCCCCCTGGAGGCATTCTATTTTGGACGTGTGGTTTGAGAGACTGACAATCTCGCATAAAGTAATGTCCGACTGACCTCACAGCAATGCAAAATGAATTTGGCATACTGCTGCATTTCTACGCCATCTCGAATATATATGGGAGCCAAGTACCAGTTTGTCCCCTTGCARTGATTACAACACCAACATGTCTAAGTTACTTTGATGGTGCCCCCCACATACAGTTTGGAATCAATCAAGAAACATCACCACTTTGCAGTACGTACGGTAGCCAAGAAATGAATTAAGAAACCTGGTTAAGGACCCTAAGTATTCCCAGTTTTGGGGGGATTACAAATTGCAATTTGAAACTGGGTCTTGACAGAATCACATTCATACAAACATTCAGTTACTTACAAACGAAGATTAATTGATAGTAAGAGTGAAATTCCAAGTTTTCGAAATGCAATGCGTGGTCATAGAAACTTATCTGGAACGTCCTTGCCACTAGGACAATGTCATTGTACGTCTGCTTTTGGCGCTCCTCTCATGGAGACAGGCTGAGTGAGAGAATCATGCTGCTCACCCAAAATTCACATGTAATCTCCTCCACCTCTATACAGGAAATCTGGTGTGGATCAGACCATGTACTGTACAGAGCAACCAACCATTCCCATGGCGGGTACTGTCTGTAGTAGTACCACACACTCTCATCAGTTACTCGAATTAAAAAAAAAATGGAGCTAGACTACTTGCAATTTAACATGAAATACCGTCTGTAGTACCATGATGGCGCGGCTTCTACTAAGAGTAACACATACAGTGAAATTGTGTTTTTTTGGTAAGAAATTGGAAGACCCACGCGCACGATTGTCATTTGAATTTCATGGGGATGACAAAAGAAGGCAAACTTTGGACATCCCYAGGAGGAGCGAATAATGAGGGCGCAGCTTTCATGGCGTACTCCAGAATCACTTTGGCAGGGGTTGGTTTTGTCGATCCTGTCCTCCACTGGCCTTTTTGGAATGTCCCATTGACAGTGGATTTGGACCTGAAGAACATGAACTTCCCAGGTCCAGTAGGTCGGCTTTTGGCAAAGTCTCCCTCGTAGAAATCACCGTTCCGGAACAGCCACTTCCCTTTCACAAAGAAGCCCTTCTCCCAATCTCCAATGAACTTTGATCGAACACATTCAATAGTCAAGCCAAATACGATCCCACAAGTTAGGCATGAATTGTTAGTTGCAGTTTATTTTAAATTAACATTAAGTCAGTGTCCCAAAGAAACCCTAACTTCTCTCCCAATCTCTCCAATGAACTTTGATCAAACACATTCAAGCCCAATGAATCCAACAAGGCATTCATTGTTAGTTGTAATTTTTAATTAATATAGTGTCTCAAGACTCATTCTCCAGCCAAGCAGTGCATAAATGTGTCGACATTCTTCTAGAACATCTTCGACAGACACCAGAAAATAAAACAAGGCCTTTGGGGGAAGCACCCGAATACTTTTCGGAACAGAATCACAAGATTCTCTGCAAAGAAAACAACAACACTAACTACAAGCTACCACAGGGTGTAGATCCTCGTCCTGTTGCAGCTAGCTAGMTAGTACACCTTTGATACATGGGTCTGCAAGCTTAACAGCAGCAGCATCGTTTTTTTTAACTAATTGGGATCCCAACTGTTTTCCTACTTAAGAAGTGACTGACTTACTTGAGCCATGGAATTTTTGAAGAAATAAGTGCCAACACCGTGCTTCTTATTCTCAGACCACTGTCCCTTGTAGATGTCGCCATTTGCATAGGTGTAGTGACCTTCTCCGCTCCTTGTGTCTTGATACCAGGCTCCTGCAAACCTCGATCACATGAAGATCATTCTGTGAATCTCTGTTGCTTACACAAACGAGAAAGTTTGCAATGAAAGCTCTAACTTGAAAGTAAGTGATGTGACAAATGTCAACTAAAAAAAGTCGACCTTAATGGGTCACATCCTTCAGGGAACCACAACCGCATTCTTGAGTATCGTAGTGTTGGACTTGCATCTTGTTAATATATCCACTGTAGTACAAAATTACTCCGTAAAATAGAGCACTAATACGATATGAACGTCAACTCTGAACATCAAATCGGCGGTATTCCATTCGACATTTTTTGACATTTCCATTAGCTTGGTATGCTGATAGCTAGATGTGCAAATTGATGTGCAAATTGCATTTCATTTGTGACAACATTGTGCACAACTAAACCAGAATTTTCACCCGCTTACCTTTGACTCCTGCTCCCTGAGAACTCATTCCATTTCATTCCTTTCTTGATTAGAAATCACTCCAGATCATTCCTTTCTTGAGTGTACATCAAGCTACTTTAACAAAATTCATGTTAATGATGTGAGAACTAGTAACATTTGTGAACAATCCTGTGACACCAAGTGAGACTCTGCCACTTCAGAAACATTCGGTAGAGGTATGTATTCGGCTATGAACACTTCAACTTTCGAATCCATATGTCATGGCAGAAGTTTGATTTTAACTGTTGTTCTCAACATATTATTTAGCTCAACAAAGAAAACTGTAAATGTAAAATGATCGTTGAATCTTGAACACCTTGATTCTCACTTGACTAGCAGACTGATGGGTCCAATGTATTGTGAATTGATTTAATTTGTTATATATACCAGAAGAATGTTTCTTTCAGTTCGTTCAATTTGTGTTCCAGTTTTTTCTTCAATTGTTAAGAAATGGTAATCGCAAATCAAAGGTGAAGATTGGAAATCAAATTAAACCTGTGTAGATGCTTTTGTCAGGGTAGCTCATGGTGCCGAATCCCGATTTTCGGTTGTTGGTGTAGTTTCCTTCATACGTTGCGCCGCTCTTGGTAAATGTGTATTTGCCCAGACTGTTCCGCTTGCCGTTGTAGTAGGAGCCTTCGTAAGTATCGCCGTTGGGGTACCCAGCAATGCCTGGCCCTATTGGTTCATGGGAYTCRATGGTGCCACTCCATGTGAATTCCTGATCAAAAGAACATTAACTAAAGACTTGCTGAATTATGCAGGAACTGTTTGCTTGTTGATGTTCACAATTGTTATGAACTTAAGTGTGTTTTTCAACTGTTGATTGTTCTGTGAGAGAGTGCACTCATCATATTGCAATGTCAATTTAGTAAAATTGGCAGAATTCTTGGCACAGTTTCCTTGAAATTCATCTACACAAAGCTCTAAAAACTAAGACTGGTATGGATTTGCATTTCAAGTCGCTACACAAAGCTCTAAAAACTAAGACTCGTCTGGATTTGCATTTCAAGCCGCTACAAAAAGCTCTAAAAACTAGGACTAGTATGGGTTTGCATTTCAAGCTGCTAGACAAAGCTCTAAAAATTAGGACTTGTATGGATTTGCATTTCAAGTTGTTGTGTGTCTTGAAGTTGTGGAATTTTGCCAATTTAATGAATTTGCCAATACTAAATTCTATTCATTCAAACTACATATAGCCTGTGAAAAATTTGGATATGATATAGATTCAATCAATATGGCTTTAAAGTGATGTGGAATTGGATGCTACTTTTGCTGCTTTGAATCCAAGAGCTATTGTGAAGGAGCTATTGAAGTGACTTGATGTGTGGGATTATCTTCTCTGGAATTCTTGAGTTTAGGGTGAACAAGGATGTGTCCCAACAAGTAGCTGTGCTAAAACATTGAAGTATCTTGGATACCTTGATCTAAACATCSTTAGCTCTACATATATTTGTAAAGGTAAGGCAAGGTTGCCATAAAAGATTAATGCCACTTGAATTAGTAGATGAGTCCATGGTATTAAGAGGTCATTTTAGGAATGTTATGGTTGTGTTGAAGAAGGTTTAGAGAGCTAGGATGAATTTGTACCTTGTCTCCCTCCTCTCCCTCTTCATCTTCTTCGTCCTCTTCACTCGACATAATGAAGTATGACCCACTCCACCCTTGATGTTCTTTATGTCATTAAGTTGCTAGTAGTACATGAATGGTATCCAAGTTCATATCTCAACGAATTCAAAGCAACTTTCGATTTGTGAAGGTGAGAACTCTTGAATGACACTTGAATGTTCAAGAAAGAAAACAACCACCATCACATAGAAAGTGGAGAATTTGTGCAACTTCGGTTTGCCCTTCCCATCACAAAGTACGAAACAAGTGTAGAGGACAAAACGAGAACAATGCAAGTCAAAACATTCATCATTGAAAACCTGAAAAGACACAATCCTAATAAAATTTCAAGACTTTCTAAGAAATATATTTAGACACAGAGACTTGCTACTAACACAATCTCAACAAATTCAAATTCAAAAAGCAAAACAAAACCCTCAAGTTGAAATCAAATGTGAGAGATTTGCAACTACAACTTTCCAAGCCTCACTCAAGAGCAATTCAAACACC
Source organism: Pleurozium schreberi (assembly GCA_006891605.1). Taxonomy (NCBI): domain Eukaryota; kingdom Viridiplantae; phylum Streptophyta; class Bryopsida; order Hypnales; family Hylocomiaceae; genus Pleurozium; species Pleurozium schreberi. The sequence goes on from VACF01001177.1 coordinate 182,051, forward strand.
AAGAGGCTTTCGGTTTGAATGTGCCGCCAGCATGCGGTTTGAAAGGGAAAGGAGGAAGAGAGAGAGGCGCCTCGTAACTGTCCGCTTTGCTTTCGCAGTGTTCCTTCCAAGTTCCCAAAGGTTCTCAATGACTTCAGCGGAACAATCACGGGAATCTGATGACAAGGCTAAAAGACAAAACAACTGCATCCTCCTTCTCCTGCCATTCAAAGACTCGTGCTGTTTTGGAGTGGGTTCTGTCGAAATTTGCCGAAATTTGGGTTGTATCGATACTTGGATTCTGCTGAAATCTGGGTTCTGCTGGTGAGAGACTGCGAGCATTTTGAGTATTTGGCCATGGCTCTCAAATGTGGCTATGGCTTTTCTCCCATCAATTCTGTTTCCAATACTGCTACTGTTGGACAATTCCCGAGTTTTTTGTATTGCAAGAACTATTGCAAGTTTGCGTGTGGTCGAATTCGAGCGTCAATGGTGGAGAATTATGAAAACGTCGCGATTCAGTGTTCACAAGAAGTATTGCAATGGGATTCAGGTTCATCTCTCTCTATGAACGCCATGGATTTGCAGCATTTGGTGTGCAAATGCGTACAATTGTGCAGCAATGTATGTATGTCGTATGAAAGCAGAATTGTCGAGAGTATTTTGTCTTCTCAAGGCGCTCGCATCCAGGAATGCATTTGACAGAATCCGAAAGAAGAGTTGCCGAGAGAATCATGGTTTAGTGTTCGTTAATGTGCAATTTTGGATTTTAGAATGAAAAATAAAGATGTCGTTCTCGAATGTGAGCCTTAACCCTTGAAGACCAAGAGGCCCGAATTGGGCCTTACGAAATTTTCTGGCAGTTTTGAGCAGGTCGTATGTGGACTTCCTTTTGTCCATTTCATTGATTTTTGACGTTATTTGACACATTCCACGTTCTTCACTGATTGTGGTGATATAAAATTTTTCCCCATCTGAAGTAATTTTCTCAGTATATGATCATTTGAATTGGTCATTTTCTAATCCATCAATCGTTTTGGGGATGAGACGTCTGCAAAATAATTTACCTCCAGTATGTGCTTCCAGCTGAGCAGGACAGGAGTTTCGTAAGGGGTGCTTTGTCGGACCTTGTTCGTCAATCGGCTATGTCCAGTGGTTCGAGAACTCCAGAATTATCTTTGCGGGAAGGGAGATGGGTGAAACTTATTTGTGGAGCAAGCTTCGAGGTTTTTACTTGTCTTAGTACTCTCCCTTTTCACGCTTTGTAGGGTTTGTGTTGTGAGATGGAATACAAAAACTTTCAGTAACCGGAAGATATAGCATTGTCTGTTTTTGAGAAAGGGTTGAGTACAGATGCGGGATTTATGTTGGAGATTTTCTGTGCAGGATGTGGTGGACATACGTAATCTTTCACTTGTGTATACTTTGGCTGGAGGTAGGTCTTCCAGTTTTCAAGATATGGGTATTTGCACAATATTCTCATTTTACGTTCATAACATTCTGTAGCCCATCTGAGACACACCCTCAAATGTTATGCAGACTCTCATTCTATTTTAATACCCTCCAGTATCCTGTGAGCTTCCATCGAAAAGATCTAATCTCTCCTTGCAATGCTGTGAAGATGCCAGGACATATGTGAGGGATTTGGAAACTGTCGCCAGTCTTTTGAGGAGTAATCACATCGACGCAATTGAAATTCACACGGGTGTAGGGTACGTGCCTTCACCCAACCTATTATTTCAGTTAGGGATTTCCAGTAAACAGGTTAGACCTACTTGTTGTCGGGTTAGATTTCTGGTATCTAATGTTTTCTTAGAAGGGTCTCAAAGATGTTTTACAATTCTATTCAAATACTGAAGAATATCCCCAAATATTTTAGGAATATTCTAAGAGTAATCCTCTATTTTTTGAGAGTAGTTTAATAGTATGCTTTTGTAAGAGACGAGGAATCTGTTAGGTATCTTGTCGAAATTACTAGACTACTGGTATGTCTGTGTCTGGTCCGAAGACATTCTTGTTTTCAAATCTGTTGGTCATTTCTGGAGCGTAGCCTTCTGCACAAGTGTGTTCATTGGTGGTGGAACATTGACCTCTTCTGGGTCGGAGCTCGAGTTTGAGATCTGAACTAGGATGGCTTCGCCTTAATTCAGGATGGGCAGGGAACGTTTCATTGTTTCATTTGTCCAAGAATGGACCGTGCGTGTGCTTATTCCCAGAGTTAATTCTAGGTGCTTTGCAGGCATTTGGAAGCCTTCCATAAAGTGGTGGGAGACCTCTCCGACGTGCTACAATCCCTCAAATTAATCGCTGTAAGCATAAGAGTGGGTTTCCTTTTGTGATGAACCATCCCTCATCACAACTTTCGTGGTTGCATCAAGACAAAATGTGCTTCGAAATCGTTTCAGGAGCACATATTATTGATCGTCGGAATACTTATGCAGCGAAATGAATTAAATACACAGCTATGTAAGGTGTTCTGCAGTTTCGAACGTTCTATAACCTCTGACTTTTTAACGAGGAATCGTTGCCTTTCGTCTACTGCCTCATGGCCTTTGTTCTGTTTGATCACGTTTTTGTTTTTTCCTGTTTCTCGATTCTTTTTGGTAACGTTGGTGTGCAGGTGAGTGTGCCAGATTTGGGCGACCGTATGATTCCAGCATTGTCTACCATGTACGAAAGTCTTAGACTCAGTACGAAAGGCCTCAATCTCTGGCAGGTGATTCGATTCTCCTTGTTGTTACATGTTTTGGAAATATTGAGACCGAGGATTCGAAAACCATTAGGAACCCCATCCTATCTCCTATTCTATTACAAACAGCAACTCATCTAGCCATACATTTGGTTGGCCTTCAAATAAAGAAGTGGTGTAAGCATGACTTGGCTAAATGTGGCTATTGATCTTTGAATGAATAATGGGGTTGTCTATTGTCCCTTCCATACTGGTCTACCACCTCCCAGCTTGCCTGATTGCATAAGAAATTCACGCGTAGTGATAAAAAACTGAGAACTTAGCTCCTGTACCCGATGTATCTCTCCACAGCTCTATAGTGATAAGTGCACTCCTACATATCCGTACTGGTTAAAATATTTAAATGTAACGCAAATAGTATTTCCCTTATGTATTGAGGATTCGCTAACCGCAACACAGTCATGGTAACCCTGTGATCTTGTTGTCCAGTTGGATGGTCGGCCGATGAGCGGTGACATTGGTGCAGGTGCTACAAAGGCTGCAGTTGCTCTTGCTGCGAAAGTTGCMGCTGCAGAAGATCGTCCTCCAGGTATTTTCTCCACAAGATTCATTAGATTTTTCTTCGTTCATTAGCAGTTTAGGGTTTAATTGCASCTAAGAATACGTGAAGTGAACCTATGGCTGGGTGGTTTGGATCGACGTCATTTTGAACTGCAGGACTGATGAAACGCAAGAGAATTGGTTTCAGGTTATCTTCARCTGGCCGGTGGAACGAATAGTCACACCATTGATGCTCTGAAAGGAGAAGGTCTCTTCCTAACCCCGCACGAGGGCAAGGCAACCATTGCGGGAGTGGCATATGGTGGTTATGCTCGAAAGGTATCTTTTTCATGTCGCCGGAAGAGTATGATTTCTAACGAGGAATTTTGCAATTTCGACATGCTTTCTTTTAGCGCAGGAGTGGCATTCACTCGAGTATGTGTTTTCTCCTCCCGTTTTTGTATTGTAYTGTACAAACTAGCCCAGTCTTTTTTGACACGATCATTGCTAACATTCTCCTGCTGGCATCTGCAAACAGGTCGTGACCAAGTATCTTAAGAAAATGGAGAACTGCCATGAAGCGTGGAAGGCCACGAACTCTGCGTCTCCTGTCTCACCATCATTAGGCATAGAGCATTATCCGTCACTGCTGCTGGGTGCTCTACAAGAAGCAACTGCCTTGGTGGGTCCGTTCAAAGGCGTGCTTACAAGGCAATGATGTAAGTTAGACGACATACTGCCAAGTCCGGTGTTTAAGACCACCATGTCACGGTCTCATTRACTAGTCAGAAAGGATCATAACTCATAATCCTTCTCATTCTAACTTCTAAGCCCTTTGATCAACGTAGATTTTTGGACATTTTCGATTAAGTACACAACTTGACATCATGTCCAATAATGCACTCAGTCTTGTGCCTCGCGGCTCTTGAGCATTATTTAATCCATAGGTGCCATCAATTTTGTCATCACTTTGCCTTGAACAGGAGTCAACTTGCTGAAAATTAGACCTGTATGTTCTGGTACAAATTTGAATATTGCATGATCGTTTTAAACAGTTTTGTTGTCACGAAGGGAGCACAACCATTGCAATGAAGCCAATGAGTGCAAAGCAGTCACTCTCTTATTTTGCCTGTAAAGTGTCATAGGGTTTAGCCTACAAAAACCTGCTATCGATGAAAAAGAAATTTGAACTTGTCCTGGTATCGAGATCTCCAATACTAGTACTGTAGTCAAATGCCACACTCCAGCAAGTAAGCCTGCTTGGGGTTCAAAAATTTAGCAACTCATTATCTTCAAATGTAGCATGGTGTTTAATCAAGGAGACAAGTCCTTCAGGACACTTTCCTTCCACAAATATGGACCTTCCTACTTGTCTAGAGTAATTGCACCTCAATTTTCTATGAAAAAGTGAAGAATATTTCTATCAAGTACATGTTCAAAAAAGCTGAAAATTTCACTTAATATTATAGTATAGAACACCATATAAGGTGAATAGTAGGCTTAACACAACCATGCTAAAAAATTGAGTATTTTGAGAAAAATAACATTCTGTCATAAGCTAAACATAAAGTAGTTCCCTACAATTCTAATTTTCCTCCATACAATTTAAGAAATAAGCAATCACCCCTAAATATGGCGTCTATTTTAGAATTATTTTTAGAATTATTTTCAAATAATAGTGTTGGTCACATACGATAGTGTAAACCCAATTCCAATGTCATTTGATTTGACATGGACACGTTGCAATAGGCTCTCAATTTCATAACACAATAAGTTACTCATTTTTAGGTTTTTAATAACATTTCAAGCAATGTAGAAACTAGACTTGAGAAGTTTCATTTTGATGGCATTATTCCAATGTAAAATATATCATTTTGAAAATTCAGTGTCAAAATCTAAAAACCAAAACTAGATGTGCTAAAATACACTAAATAAAACACAATACCCAAGTTTATTAGAAACAAAACCCCACGAAATACCTAAAAATGACTTGGATAGAATCATGTGGGTGATTGCAAGAAACACTTGTCCTTTTTTTTGTTCCCTTGACCTTTACCAAGTAGTTTTTTGCTCATAACTTTTTCATATTTTGTTTTTTTGACTTAAAATTTGGATTGAAGGTGCACACAAAAGTTTTACATGTTGTGTAATTTTTTCAATTTTCTTAAAATTATTTTACTATTTTTAAACTGCCCCCGATTGGGTGTCTACCTTGGCCATTTTGGGTTTTTTTAGTCCTATTTTTTACCCAAAAAAGCAAATTTTGAGCTGAAAATTGGCATGAATGGTCCTCTAATGTAGTTACACAAGTCCAAGAGAGATTTTTTGAAAATACTAAATTGTCCAACTTCCACATGTGCTCAAAGTGCACTACCAATGTACACTTGTACAAAACACAAAATATTTTTTTTGAAGATTTTGAGACAAAACTAATTGTGAAAGAGAGTATCCTATTAGAGCATGAGAAATGTCTACATGAAAAGGACTGACATCGAGAAGGATGGTCTTACCTGACTTAAGATGTAGCCCCTCGACAACTGGGATGGTGTGCACTTTCACATCTGGAAATGCCTTTTGCAAAGAATCAATTCCTGCTGCATTTGTTCGGCTGCGATTACAGGTCAAGGCATGAGCGCATCAGAGGACCTTTGGAGATAGATTCAGAGTTTCTGAAGATAAACAGGCTTCAAGAGGGTAGGTAATCTCAAGCTCCTGGCAACAGCGCAAGTGGAACCAAACAAACAAGCACACTCGGTTCCCCAGGTCAAGAAACATGGCATGCTCAGTTTTGCTGAAATGGCATAAGATGAACAGGAATTAAGTGCAAAAAGGTTCACAATTACAAGCCCTTGTCTAACCTGCTCTTGCCCGCAAAGAGCATGCCCGAAGCATACAACACATCACCACCATCGATTGTGCCAGCGGATTCCACTTCGAAGATGTCGATTCCCAACTGCTGCAAAGCCTCCCGAACGGCCACCTCTTCGCCTTGTCGAGAAGCTGCTCCCTATCACACGTTGTTCATTCTGAGGTTTAACGTTGTTCGTGTGATACGGATTGTAAGAAATTAAACCTCAGAATGAACAGTGGAAATGAAGATGCTCTGGTCAATATCATAGTGTCCTTTTAGCCTTTGAAAGCCTGCAACAGTGTTCTTCTAAAGACTGTTTACCAGGTGAAAGAATTGTGAAGTAAGGCAAAATTCATACACTCAGTTGGCCTACAAATAGAGAGGTGGGTGTAAGCACGACTTGGCTAAATGCCTATCGCCACAGCTCTTTGAATAGAAATGGGGCTATCTTCTATCCCCTTCTCTAGTGCTCTATAACCTCCCACTAAAAATAATTACACAAGAAATTCGTACATAGTGGTAGAAATTTGATCTCAAATGAATTTGCCTTTAGTGCTCAGAGGTGATCTCTCCACAGCTCAATATGATCTTCCCCAAGTCTTACTCCCGCAGATTCGTTAAAGCGACAGAAAGAGTACACACTGCCTAGGGAGCAACACAGAAAATGGTTTCAACACTTTACTCAGAAGCGGACGACTGGAACTACAGTCCCCCAATTATGATTCAGTCAGCTCCGTCCGCCCCCAGCACAAATCAACAAATTCAGTGAAGATGACTTACTGGATGCGTGATGAAAGCCCTGTTGCCAATCACCACAGCCGTGTCTTCAATGAAAGGGCAGTCAGGATACTTGTCATCAGCCGGCACCTCAATCACCTTCTGCACCAATTCTGCACAATGGTGAAGACAAGAATTTTAAAACTTTTAATTCGTTTCCTGTTTTAGCTGGGCTGGCTACAGAATTTAGTCGAGGCTACCAATTTTGGCGATATCGCATAATATTTTCACTACTTGAAACAATTTCTGGCAATTTTTCAAGGTATTTTCAAGGAGTTTTCTCTGTAAAATTTGGCTAAATATTTGCATTTTCCTGCTTGGATTTCTTATGGCTAAACCAAAGAATTTGTCAAAATCTGGTGACTTCTAATCGAAAAAGAACCACTGAAATTGAAGACTCTTGATGCGCCAGCTATGGTGGAGAGGGCGGTACCTTTCAGAACGTTTACGTATGCCTCATGTTGCAAACGCGCTCTGTCGAGGTTCACAGGCTGCGGTGGCGGCGTCAGAGACAGTGCGTCGCAGAAGGAATTCGGCACACCACGGACAATCGCAACCCTCGACGCCATGGCAGCAAGCTCAGACGTCGCCCTTCCGCCGATCAGAACCAACACAACAATTAAACACCCGCTAAATMAAAAATACTCTCAGCAATCAACGTTTCCCATCAAGCTCATCACCGAAAATCGTCAAACCCGGTCCACCATAGCCACTCTCACACCACTATKCAAGACCCTGCTCCAACTCCAGGGCAGAATCCCAACTCAATGCCAACTCGAGACAATCCCTCTTTAACTTCAGTATTGGCAATGCMGGCCTGCACACAACCGAAACAGCAGGGGAAAGAACTGAGCAACCGTACGACAAAACCTGGAAAAATCACAGCAACTGAAGCATATCTTTGAAGGCCAACAGAGTATTTCATCCATATAGAGTACTAGGGTTTAACCTGGGTTTGCTCCATCGCTTAGTTCGAGTGCGTTTCAATGGCGCTGCTGCGGCAGGAGACGATCGCCGGGCGGGGTCGAGGCTTGATAGCCACGCGAGGATTGCGAGCAGGTGAGGTTCTGTTGCGAGAATCTCCTCTCTTGTTTTACGAGGAGGCAGAAGCTGCAGAGAGCGCTTCCTTTTGCAGCCACTGTCTCCGCTTACTGTCCCATCACCAGATCGTTTCATGCTCTGCTTGCAAGGCAGCCACTTTCTGTAGCACTTCCTGCCTAGACTCTGGTAGCCATAATTCTCGGACTTGCAATGGAATCAGTGTTTTGAAGAAGGGAAACCACGATTTCTCTTTGGAGGAGCAAACCCTAGCGCGGTTCTTGATCACGGCTTACAACTTGGATGGCAAGCTGATTGCGAAGTTGCTGGAGTTAGAAGGTCAGGAACAAGACGAGGACGTCGTGAAGAAGCTCCACGCCTTTGTTGTTGATACTCTCCCATCGGATGTGGAGCCAGCGTCAAAGATGACAGGGGAGTTCTTAGCACGCGATGCTTGCAATACATTCGGACTTATGGCTCCTTCAAAACCCGGAGAAGAAAGAAAAGTCCGTGGCTACGCGGTGTACGCTCAGGCTTCAATGTTCAACCACGATTGCCTCCCAAACGCTTGTAGGTTTGAGTATGTGGATCGTGATAGGGATGGCAACACCGACGTCATTGTGCGTGCTCTCCAYGATATCGAGGAAGGCACTGAGGTGTGCTTGAGCTACTTCCCCGTCGACTGGGCTTACGGCGACAGGCAGAAGAAGCTGCAGGAAGAGTATGGGTTCTGGTGCAAGTGTGCGAGGTGTAAGGTGGAGTCCGAATGGAAAGATGACGAAAGTGAGGAGGAGCTTGAATTGGAGAGTAGTGAAGTGAAGGAGGATGTGGAGGAGGAGGAAGAGGACGACTTCGGCCATGCCATGTTCTTTGTGAAGTACTTATGTCCTGTGGAAGAGTGCGGGGGGACCATGGCGCCCTTGCCTCCAGGTGAACTAGATGCGCAAAGACTGGAAGGATCTATGGAATGCAACTTCTGTTTTTTTTTTTCTTGGAAGAACACAACAAATTTGATAGTTTTGAGTGTTTTTTGACAAATAAATAGCCACCAAAGTCATTTGAAATTGTAGGCTAGTGTTCTAAATTTTTTTTTTTTTAGTTTTGAATGTTAATATCTTACAATCTGTACGATCAAACTTCATGATGTTTTTACCATGTAATCTTAGAGAAGTAAAGTACACAATCCTATAATTAGATTTTTTAAAAGTATATTTTTTGTTTTCTTGGAAGAACAGAATTGATAGTTTTGAGTGTTTTATGACAAATAAATGGCCTTGGGCCTTTAGGGGTTAAGTATGATTTTGGTCTCTCTAATTTTTATCTTTTATCTTATTTCTAATGGATTTTATTTATGTCATTCAAAGTCCAAATCCAAATTGTGTTTGTTCTATGTGATTTTCTTAAATCTTTCAATAATAAGAATCTCAAGTTCTAAACCCACACCAATCAAAAGATAGTAATATATTTGTTAGGCAATTTGTTGCAAATCATTGATGATGCTACAAGGAAACCACATACCCATATATCAAGAGGGAATCTTTGTATGGAACCATGATAGAAGAAAGTTATATAAATGTAAATTTTTTATGTCTCTACAACTAATATTCATATAATGAATGATTTCAAATTGTTTAGGACTTAATTCAATCATTAATAATCCACTTTGTTTTATGATCCTTGAAATATTTAAAATACCACTTATATTATATGTTTCTTTTCAAAGTAGCGGCACCTTCATAAGTACATTCAAATAATTGAACTTCATTATGCTCCTTCATTCACTTTTCATCCAATCCTCAAGCCACAATCATATAAAGCTCCAATTCCTCTTCAAGTCCTATCTAATTCAAATCCTCCTTCACTTGGCTAAAATTTGATTCATATCCTCATGTTAAGTATATACATACACATACTCAAGGTGCTCAATGGCTTAATATTTCAATTCTTCATTTGCCTTTTAATTGCAAATGTCACATTTTCTTTTACTTTCGTGATGGAAGATTCATTATAATCTGGTTGTGATTATTTAAAGTCAATTATCAAACTATAGATGATTAGACTTTTCATGTACACAAATCATCCTAAGCGTGTGTTTCCATTAGACCCATGGAGCTCCAAAGTTGGAAGCCATAGGACAAGTTTCCATTGTTTTTAGCCCTCTTCCTCTTCCTCGAGCCTGGTCTTATTCTAATAACTTAACTTCCAATTACTAGGGTTACTTCACTTACTTCAGTTGGGTTCTTACTAAGGTTAACTTGGTACTAGGGGCTTTTGTTTTGAGGGGATTGTTTTGGCTTTGARTCCCATCTAACTTCCAATCCTTGTTTTGCACATATGCAAAGTTGAAGGGCCTTGGTGTTAAGCTAAAAGGGCGTTATTTTTTGAAAAACGCCATGTTTTCTATTGAAGGTGTTGTTTCATAGAAACATGTTAAATTTAATAATAGTCATAATGGCCCMGTGCTACTTGGCTACCAACGTTTTAGCTAATTCCATTGTAGGAGCTATAATTGGAGAAGATAGTCACTGCCACAACTAATCCTTTAATGGAAACATCATGGAGCATGCAAGCTCCTTCTAGTTCCTAGAGCTCTAAATCCATGAAGGAAACATGCTCTAAATCAAGTGATTGGAGTTTGTCTCTCCATTTCATTCATTTTCTTATTTTCTCTTCAAATTTGAAAGACTTTCATGATTTTTCCCCTTCMAATAAAAATTTACAATGTCAAATTTTACAATGTGAAGGGCACTCCAACCCTTCCAATAAAATTTCTAATGCGACTTTTCCCTTGAATAAATCGCTTCCATACAATAATATCAGTCGTAAAATTATTTGCCGACTGTCACCCGATTTCCAGCTGACCGACGCCGACCGCAGCCTGTTCCCAATCCAATAATGAACGAAAACGAACGCTCCTATTCAAGTTCCCCACACGTTCTGTGTCTGTTCTCAATGCACGCGGGGTCCAATAGCCTTTTGTCGAGAAAGGAGAGAGAAGAAGGGTCCGCCATAGCCAGGAAGCGTCCTACACGCTCTTGCCAACGCTTGAGCTCTACGTCATCCGTGTTTAAACTGCCCGTGCGACRTATTTTTCTACAGATCTGCACTGCATTGCGTGTTTATTTGGTGAGTATTTTTTCTCTGGAGCATTTTAGTGCATTTTTCACCTGGATCTGTGGATGTGAGGGCCATTTGATTCGGAAACATACTTTGGGCTTGTTTTGCGCATGTGTGATGCTCCTGAAGAATCTTGTGCTTGTGTAGGTATTTGATTGTGGATCAGAAGCGTTTCTTTGTCATTAAGTGCGTGACAGAATCGAGAAAGAGTTTCGTGGGAGGACTAGGGTTTGTGGATTAGGAGTACGAAAATGTCGCCTGCAGGCCAGCCCCCTGTGATTCCCGTTAGTCAGCAAGGAGTTTCTGGAGGTGTGACGCCGCAGCAGGCGACATTCTGGGTGCTTGCCGGAAAGGCGCAAGATGTGTTCAACCTGGCGCTCGCGCAGAAGCGRCCGTGGGCGGAAGTGGCTGATCGGACGCAAATGGCGAAGCCGGAGTCGTTCAGCGAGGCTATTACGCGGGCTCGCAAGAATTGGTTCTACTTCCGTATCAACTACGCGCTTGTGATGACTGGTGTGGTTGCATTGAGTTTGATCTTCAATCCCGGATCACTTTTCTTCCTTCTTGCTCTCTTGGCCGGGTGGACCTATCTTTACCTTGTGCGCACGGAGCCTCTCGTCGTCTTTGGAAGGACATTCAGTGAAAGGGAGGTTCTCCTCGGCATGAGCTTGTTCTCCGTGATTATGATCTTCATGACGAATGTGGGATCCATCCTGATTTCCGCTATCATGATTGGCGCTGCCCTCTGCTTTGCCCCTTGTGATTGTTTCTGAAATGAGATATCTGCAGTCTTGATCGGAAAGCAGACACCAAGCACAACAAATGTGGAGGAGCTCTTTAAGGACACCGGCTAATTAAATAGTTGATGCAATCACAAAAAGCCCGAGGTAATCAACTGTTAAGAGAGAATGCTTAGGTTTAGTCAATGATAGTGTTTTGGCTCACGTAGTGGATGGCTGCACAAGCTCCTTGGCTAACGTGACCTGTTGAATGCAGCCTGCGGTCACAAAAGAACAAGAGATAAAACGTGAGCATCAATTACAGCTTGCCGATGCCTTGTAGGATAACATTACATAAAGAACAATGAGGTCTATTCCTTGTTTACATCAATGATCATCCAATATACTTACATTGTCAAACATCAATGAAAATGGGTCAGAGACAGTCAACGATCATCAAGACTCATCAAAGGTTTTGAGAAATTTGACCTGTGCTCCGTATCATATGATGCCACTATCAATTGGGATTTCCGAAYTGATCACCAATAATCTTTACACGAACACAAGCCATCTTTGAAGTGATGAAAGCGATTTGCRTCCCTGACCACAATCTCTTTTCTAGTCACTTTGCACATCAATTTGATTGCTATATGACAATCTGAACACACYCGAAGGTTCTTGTAAACACGAATAGGTTTATTGCTACGACTGCAAATAAGTCCATACGCAATAGCCAACTTCTCACTATGAGAGCAAAGAGAAAACTCTTTATCCTTCTCGTCAATATCATGCAACACAAGCCGGGTATCTGGAAGGTAGCCTTCGGCCTTGATTTTCTCAGTCAATCTGCTCAGCTCCGCRTATATTTCCTTTGATTCCGGGTGAGATGTATCCCCTCCAACAAAGGTATGAATCTTGTTATCCACTTCAATCCAGCTACGCCCCGGTTCCTTGCGTACACCTCTCTCCTGCATCATAGAGCGCACCAATGATACCTCCTCCCACTTCTCCTCTGCAGCATAGATGTTGGAGAGGAGCACRTACGTCGAGGCATCCTTGGGTTCCAACTTAACACGCTCTTTGGCCGCAAGTTCACCCAACTCCACATTCCCATAAGATCTACAAGCACTGAGCAAGGCTCCCCAAGTAGTTCCATCTGGTTCAACTGGCATATTATCAATGAAGAGCTTTGCTTCCTCCAGGTGGCCTGCCCGCCCAAGAATATCCACCATGCAGTTCCAATGCAGYACATTGGGAACGATACCATAATCTTGCGACATAGCTTGGAAGAGTTGACGKCCTTCGTCAACAAGGCCTGCATGACTACAGGCCGATAGCACTGCCACAAATGAGTATTCATCAGGCTTCACACCGTCTGCATTCATTTTCCTGAAGACTTCTAGAGCTTCAGACCCACATCCATGTTGCGCAAGTCCCCCGATCATCACAGTCCATGTCCTTACGTCGCGTTGCTTCATTCTATTAAAAACCAGTCTGGCATCATCAATGCTGCCACACTTTGCATACATGTGGACCAGCGCATTGCCCACCCGCAAATCCGACTCAAATCCCCCTTCACAAGCATAACTGTGCACCTCCTTCACCCAATCCAAAGCCCCTGCGCTTGCACATGCATTCAGGATRCTCATATAAGTGACTGCATTTGGCTTGAAACCTTCTCGAATCAGTTGGAGAAACAACCGATATGCTTCCTCACCGCAYCCACTTTCAGCATATGCGCCGATCATCACAGTCCATGAAATCAAATCCCGTTCCTCCATCCTGTCAAAAACCAGTCGGGCATCGTCGATACTGCCACACTTCGCATACATGTGGACCAGCGCATTGCCCACGCGCACATCAGACTCAAATCCCCCATCACGGGAATGGCTGTGAACCTCCTTCACCCACTCCAAAGCCCCTGCGCTTGCACAGGCTTTCAGTATGCTCATATATGTGACTGCGTCTGGKTTGAAGCCTTCCCGTATCAACWGAAGAAACAAYCGATATGCTTCCTCACCGCACCCACTTTCAGCATATGCGCCGATCATCACGTTCCATGTGATTACATCCCGTTCCTCCATTCTGTCAAAAACTAGTCGCGCATCGTCGATACTGCCACACTTCGCATACATGTGGACTAGCGCATTGCCCACACGTACATCTGACTCAAATCCATCTTCACGAGCATGGCTGTGAACCTCCTTCACCCACTCCAGGGCCCCTGCGCTTGCACATGCATTCAGGATACTCGCATACGTAAATGCATCTGGTTTTAAACCTTCCCGTTTCATTCGGAGGAACAGGTCCAATATCTGTATCTCAGAAAAACTTGACTAAGACTTGACTTCAACCTAGACACAAAGCATCCTGTAAGATATATCTGTAACACATATATCATGTGTCTAGGTTTTTCGGCCCTTCTAACGCATTAGGGTTTTCTTTTGTGAGCGCACAATTGATTCGACTACTGCGTACTACGGAGAGCCTCTGGTCACCTACCCACAACCACACAAGCACAATGCACGTGAAGACATGTAGTCTTGAGGCAATTCATGAAAACAACCAATCCTAACAGCGACATTTCTTCCGATTCCACCTTTTGACTGAAAGCGTGAAGGAATGGTCCAAAAAACTAGATTAGCGAATTCAAGAGAATTATAACGCAAGTCTTTTCGTGTATTCATCCAATTCTCCAATAAAATATACGGATTTTCAAATTTGATGGATTGAGAACCTAATGTTGACAATACTGTCTTTTCATTTATCATTCATAATGCACAAATGCCTCGGCGTCCATTGCTCGCCTCAAAAAACTCTTCAACTTCCATTCCATTCAACTTCTATTGATTACTCTGGAATGCTTACAACAGTTTTGGAGGCTATGCTCTTCTTTCAATGCTAAATCTAGGTGCCGAATTGCAGCCGGTGTCTATTTGAGGAGGACTTACCTTATGGCATTCTAAAGAGCAGAAAAGAAAGTAGAGCTACAGTACCTTGCCAGAGATTCTGTTGTGGACATAGATTGAAAGCGAGAAAATGAGCGCAGAGCTGAGTGTACGTAGGCAACTTGCTCCTGCTACCTCGCGCAGTTACAACTGTGCTCGCACAAGATGTACCCGCCAAAGCTTGCATCCTGCCCTGAACAATTCCCAAACCGCTAGCTCCCCGTCGATATTCCAGCGCAATTTAAATGCCAATTCACAACAAAATCTGCAGATCAGAAGCTAACCCTAAATTTCCAACCCCCCGTAAACGCCTCAACTCCTTACAGCTCCGAGCAGCAATCATTCATAGACACGCAAGAATCACTCAAAATTCAAAAAAAATAAAAAATGCTCCTCTGTGATAGTTGTGACCTAATCTGCACACACAAAAATTGGCTGTGTCTTCCCACGGGACTGCCCTGTTCTCCAAAGATAAACCTCCCCTAAACCTCAGCACAACGGACAGCCAGGTCCTCCCCTGCGCTTCGCAGCAGTGAATTCGAAACCAATTTGTCTGGTGCGAAATCTCCAAATGTAGCAATGAGAAGTCTAACGACGAGGCACCATGAGGAATGTCGTAAGAATAGGACGCCTTGCAAATCCTGAAAGACGAGCTCCACTGTGAAGCCTAGTGTATCCATGTATCCAACATCCCGAAGATATTTCTTGGAATTACTGTGGGCGAGAAAATAGAGTGGATAACGACGCAGAACTCCTGAGTCCTGAATCCTGATCCATATTGTAAGTTACGGCAAAAAAAAACTACGGTACCGGGCAAAAATGTTACGGACTAGCATGTTTTGGACTAGATACCGTACGCGTAGGTCAGTTTTGTAAATACCTCAAGAAAATTTGGAAAATTTGGAAATAAAACAAATTATTTACATTTATTTCTAAAAGTCTAGAAAATTATTCTTGAAAACAATTAGATAAAAGAACACACTTATGCATGAATAGAAAGAATCAATCCAAAATTAGGAAAAAGTGTCGAAAAGCAAAAAAATCTGCGTGCCTAATTGTCGAACTATGAAAAGTAAAACATTTCGGCATCTCTACTCGAATGGTACAAATTCTTAATCTTTAAGGCTTTTTCTTTGCCTATTAAAGTTCTTAATCTTTTTCTTCTTTGTAACACTAACATTTTCAACACCTTTCTTTTGTATTACTGTTCATGTAGGTCAATTTCGGAAACAAATTGAGAAAATTTGAAACATGTCCAAAATTTTAAAAATTGTAGAACTATTTTATGAAAATTTGAAACATATTGTAGTTGCCAATTATGAATATCCAAAAATTATTGTGGAGAAAATTTAGAAAAAATAAGCATTTATACATGAATTAAAAAAAAAAATCCAAAATTGGTATTATTGAAAAAGTAGAAAGAGCAAAGTGCCAAAATCCAAGAAAAAAAATGCAAGTTCCCGAATCTACCCTATGTTTACGATAATTGTTTTTTTAAACAAACCACTCAATTTCAATATTTTTTGAGCACTTCCAAACTTATATTTTTTTTTAGCTTCTATAATCATGCTCAAGTCTATAATGAACTCACTATCTAACAGAATATTTCTGTGGTTTGTGCAACTTCCTCTTACTTTAAAAATTATCATTTTGMATTTAAATTGCACTCATTTAAATTCAAAATGATAATTCATCATCTTCTTTGAGGTTTGGTCGTGGCAGTGGTTGTTCATTGTCTAAATCTTTATAGGGCTTGAGAAGTGAATTATGAAAAACAAAAAGTGTTTTTCAATCTATTAGACAATTTCACTGTAATTTTGCCCATGTTCTCCTCTACCTTAGTTCTAAGGACTAATCCATCYAGGAAGAATTTCTTTGCTCATGTTGTCTTTAACTCAATGTTAGAGGTAATGAACAATATTTGAATCCCAACATGAAAGGAGATTTTTTGCCTTTTTTAATCAGCATAAGATTTTGTTTATTTTGTGGTATTAGACAATGTTTCTTTGTCCTTGCAAAATACAAGACATTAATTGTGCAAAATCCTTTGCAGGAACAAAATTGCACTTGTTCATTCTACATTTTAAAGGTGTCAAGGGACTTCAATATAAAAAGAATACTTTATACAAATTCTTTCAATGCATTAATTGTTATGAGCAAAGTCAACTAAAGAGAAATATAAATTGTAGCCATCTTTAGTCTTACTAATAGAATGTCTTCGTTGGAATGGACAAACTTAATTTAATATAAAAGGAATGGTTCTTATAGATTTTTGTTATGCATTGTTATGAACAAACTCAACTAAGCATAAATACAAATTTTTCGTCGCATAATTTTAGCCCTAGAACTCTGCAAAGTTCCCTGTCGTTGTTTTTCACGTCAATGTACTCAATGTTTTCTTCATTGTCATGCTTGATCGGCCTTCTRASACGAGAYASTKTAATAGGTCAGAATTTCTTTTTTRCCGTTTCYTAGGTGGAGTTGCGTCATCTAGAAGTTGCATTGCCATCCTGGAACTTTAAGGCTTGTATTCGGGTTTAAGAGTGCTATTTCGCTTGAGAGGTGGGGTGGGGTGGGGTGCATATATGTGTAGATTTTTACCTTTGTGTAATAGGGTTTAAGGGTTGCAGACCATGTTGACGCTGTGCGGCCATTGTGGGACTCACTTAGRTTTCTTTTCATGTAAGTTAGTAGTRCTCRGTCGAAAGCAACAGGTTTTCGACTTTGGAGAGTTATAGAATACACTTTCTGCATCACTTTTTCCGGCGTGCAGTTATTTTCTTGATCATGTCTATCACCTTCGCTCATGGAACATGTTTTACAGATATATCTTGTCAGTATGAAAGAGACATGGGCTCGGCTAMTAGGAGAAGCACAAAATGTTGTCCGAATTACCTCTTGAAGTTGTGCRTGTGAGAATCTGAAGCTCAAATAGGTTTTGTGAGCCACGGTTGTGAAATCATGGCGCTAAACCCTGGGCTACAGTCATCGCTTACACCACCAAAACGAAGTCAAAGGTGGTATGGCATTACCAAGAGCTTGGAAGACTCTCAGAGCAGAGTGTATTGTCGGCAGATTGTCGGATGTGGTGTGGTGCCGATGGTCCTGCGAAATCGTTGTCAAAGTTCAGTTGTCACAGATRATTCTCGTGTTTTGTCGCATGGTTACATCGATGGAACTCTTCTACGCAAGGAGACGGTGAACACCGGAATGRCATGTTATGCACAAATTAATTCTGAGCCCTGGAACGATGAGGCTTCTTTCKTTGAGTTGCCGTACTTGTCACACACAGGTAATAAACATACTGGCAGTGATTTGTTACCTATGTCTTCTACGCTCTATTTTTATTTTTYCAGTTTCTGAATTACTTTCACAACATTGGTACAATTCGAGAGTTCTGCATGTCGATACGCATTCCAATTTCATAGGTGGAGAGATGTGCAATCTACAGTTTGTCAGTTTAGCAGATTTGCAAGTGTGTCATTACCAGTGTGACAATCGTCGTGTTAGTCGTTTATGTTTTTTRCGAATTGACATTCTCAGCTCTGAATGCTCATCAGACAGCGAAAGGAGCGGGCGTTTGGCTTCTGCGGTTGGACTTATCATGGGTATTTAKTTTTTCTCCCAGACCCTGCGTTTCATGTTTTGAGTTTTCTCTGCATGTATGTTGGGCAGTTGAATTACGCACACCCTACTCTACTACAATCATATCTGGCACACACGTTGTTGACAGTGAATCTTGATTATGGCGATGATGCTTGCGCCTGTGACGTGTAGAATTATGGAGGGACATCTTTCGTGTTTTACATCAGTAATTATTTGGGAAATTTAAATTGGCCCTGAAGTGGTCCTTGAGATTGTGATTTGGGTCTGACATTGTGTTACGACCACCGTTGCTGTCAATCATTGTAGGCACTGCTGTTGGGCCTGGCATACTCGGACTTCCTGCTGCCACTCTGCACGCTGGTCTAATCTCATCAACTGTAACGATCGTTGTTGTGTGGGCGTATGTCATGGCTTCTATATTGTTAGTAGCAGAGCTGAGTTATGCCGGTGAGTCTCGTATTTGTTGAGAATTGTTAAGCAGATGTGCAACGAGGCAGCATCTAGTCTCTCAATTGTGAACCCCACCGTATGTAAGGTAGGTAACCCAAAAGCGCCACTAAATTAAAAGCGCCATCTTCACACTCTGTACATCTCCAAATTCAGTTATGTATCTAGTATGTGGAAGAAACGCTTTTAGAATCAAAATTTGACCCTTCGTAACTTTTGCATATTGTATCCAAATGTTGCATTCTTTGGTGCATTGAAACTCCCTTTCACTTGCCAACAAGACAATATGAAAACCTGACCAGCCTTATAATACTAAGTAGGCACAGTCCCAATTTGTGGCGCTTTGAGGATGCCTACCTTAGTGTGTGAATTGATGTGTCTTAAGGTTATTTCCTGGAAGCGTCCCTCTTTAGATCCCAATTGCTTCGAGGATAATATGAAAGGAATGGTCGAACTAGACTGATGCCTATCTCCACAACCTCTTACAGCATGTCGAGACTCTTCAACTGCTTACTCGCCTTCCTTTCCTTGTGCCACGTTTGACAGTGATGGCAGAGCAGGGAGTGGCGGAAGTGAGCTTCACTGGCTTGGCAGTGCGCACTCTTGGGCACTCCGCAGGGCGTGTTGTTGCTCTTGTTTACGCTTTCCTCAATTACGCTCTCCTRGTGGCCTGTGTGGCAGGGCTTCATTCGATTTTGGCCCATTGGTTACCTTTACATCCAGCTTTGGTTTGCATACTGAGCCCAGGGGTAGTCGCCTTCATGTTGGCATTTACCTCCTTTCGAGCTGTGGATATCCTGAATCGAGCTCTGTGCGGTCTTATGATTGCATCAATCACAGGTCTGGTCGGCATCGGTGTTTCCGTGGRAAGAGATTTTTGGCTCGGATCCATAGGCTCGGGCACTTGGTCCTTCACTGCATTGTCTCCTGCGATTCCAGTAATTGTTCTCACCTTGGGGTTCCATGTGATCACGCCTGTGGTGTGCCAAGTGGTGGGAGGAAGACCACAGGAAGCTCGCAAAGCGATACTGTGTGGGGGAGCTGTTCCTTTGGTGATGGTTTTAGCTTGGAATGCAGTCATCGTCGGCCTAGCACAATTTTATCTTCGGAGAACAGGGCAGTCCCGTGGGAAGACACAGCTAATATTTGCGTGTGCAGATTAGGTCACAATTATCACGGAGGAGCAATTTTCTTTTTTTGAATTTTGAGTGATTCTTGCGTGTCTATGAGTGATTGCTGCTCGGAGCTGTAAGGAGTTGAGGCGTTTACGGGGGGTTGGAAATTTAGGGTTAGCTTCTGATCTGCAGATTTTGTTGTGAATTGGCATTTAAATTGCGCTGGAATATCGACAGGGAGCTAGCGGTTTGGGAATTGTTCAGGGCAGGATGCAAGCTTTGGCGGGTACGTCGTGTGCGAGCACAGTTGTAACTGCGCGAGGTAGCAGGAGCAAGTTGCCTACGCACACTCAGCTCTGCTCTCATTCTCTCGCTTTCAATCTATGTCCACAACAGAATCTCTGGCAAGGTACTGTAGCTCTACTTTCTTTTCTGCTCTTTAGAATGCCATAAGGTAAGTCCTCCTCAAATAGACTCCGGCTGAAATTCGGCACCTAGATTTAGCATTGAAAGAAGAGCATAGCCTCCAAAACTGTTGTAAATGAAAAGACATTATTGTCAACATTAGGTTCTCAATCCATCAAATTTGAAAATCCGTATATTTTATTGGAGAATTGGATGAATACACGAAACGAATTGCGTTATAATTCCCTTGAATGCGCTAATCTAGTGTTTTGGACCATTCCTTCACACTTTTAGTCGAAAGGTGGAATCGGAAGAAATGTCGCTGTTAGGATTGGTTGTTTTCATGAATTACCACAAGACTACATGTCTTCACGTGCACTGTGCTTGTGATGCTTGTGGATAGGTGACCAGAGGCTCTCCGTAGCACGCAGTAGTCGAATCAATTGTGCGCTCACAAAAGAAAACCCTAATGCGTTAGAAGGGCCGAAAAACCTAGACACGGAACCGCACAAGTATTTCGACCAGGTGGTTRTTACCGTGCGCTCGGGCGATGGAGGCAATGGAGCAGTTCTGAAGCTGCCGAAACCGAAAGTAGATGACGGTGAAATTAGATTCAAGAAGAAGGATAAGAAACCTGCTGGAACTTACAAGCGAGGCAACGATGGCGCCTTGATTTTGCCTCTGGGAGGCCACGGTGGGGATGTAGYCCTTGTGGCAGACGAAAGTGCGGACACGTTGTTGCCGTATCACCGGAAACGACGCCACAATGCGAAAAGGGGTGCTAATGTTAGTTCTATGGGGACGCTTTCTCCGTCTCTTCGAGATGGACTAGATGGTCCCGTTCTTCGGATCCCTGTTCCTGTGGGTAAGGCATWCCACATTGCAGCATGCGATGGACTTACAATGGATCTATCTGTTTGTTGTAATGAACTATAGTTACAGTGTTGAAATTATTAGGCGCCTCTCTCTCATTTCTTGCGAAGATAGACTGTTTGGTTAACTACCAAATTTCCTATCAGGTCTTGCAGAAAACTTAGATGTGCTATAGTATGTAACTCTACAATCTTTTTGAATTTTTTTGWTATCAAGATGTTAAGCATKATGATGTTATCCATACAGATGAACCTAAAGTCTTAAGCTTGCAAATAGTACCATTAGAGAGCCAGCTCGATTTCAAGTCTAGCAACATCTAATTTGCCTTCGAAGACGCTTTCTATTGGATAAATGCATGTGATAAATGGGACATGCATGTCCTGCACGGCATTTAGGGATTAAGAATTTTAGATAAAGTCTTTTATAGGAATTKTAGCAGATGTGTATAACTGTCCGCGCGACCTTTTACGTTTCTATTAAGCGAGAAAATATTCCTTGATGTGGTCTAGATACTCAAAATATATGTCTCGTGCCAATGCAGGTACAGTGGTGAAAAGAAAGAGAGGAGGGAAATTTTTAGCCGATCTTGCAAAACATGGGGATGAAATTATGGTTGCTAGAGGTGGTCGTGGAGGAGTAAGATATTTTTCCCTGCCCGAGCTCAATGCTGAAAGATTTACTTTCGCGATTCCATACCGGTGTCGTCATTGATGATACCATATTTGACTTGACTTGACTGTTATGGACTGCGTTGGACAGATTTGTGCTTTCAGTGCCTGTAGTCTCAAAGTTGATATTGAGAGGTTTAGGGTCGCTGAGATTCTGATCATTTACGGGGCTAGGATGATCGTTGAATTGAAAATTTAATCTTTTGGAATGAATATTGTTGCAGATATGTGTTGTTGAAGCTAAAGATAGCAAGCGTCTCAGGGATAACGGCCTACCAACTATACAGGATCCTGATGACAAGGTGCGTTTTGAATGTCAACATCCTCTGTGGTGTAGACATTCTTGAACTCAGTTTCTTCTTTATAATGTAGCATTTATCAGCAACTCAGGGCTAGATTGCACAGCGTTTTACGGATACATATTATGCTTTTTTCCCTACTACCTTTCCTCAACACTGCTGCTGCTGCAATTGTTTGTTATCGCAGGTTGTGACTCTTGGAGGTACTGGTGAGGAGATTGCACTTGAATTGACTCTACGKGTTGTGGCAGATGTTGGACTTGTGGTATGGCCTCTACTCCATGCTTTGTTGTTCTCCAGCAAATGGCGCAGTCATTGTGGGTTGTACTTTTTATGGGCATTTCCGGGGAAGGCCTTACAATTGTTGTGCTCCACAGGGATTACCGAATGCAGGAAAATCATCACTATTGGCAGCAGTGACGGTTGCAAAGCCTGAGATCGCTTCATATCCCTTCACGACCCTCATGCCTAACTTGGGGTGCTTGGAGGGTGACCCCCTGAAGAACGATGGGGGATTTTCTAGTGGAGCAACAATGGCAGATCTCCCTGGACTCATTAAGGATGCTCATCTTGGGAAGGTGATTGACGTTCTCTTCATCTTGATCTGGTTCTCCTAATCAAGTTAGTATTGGGACGAGCTGCTTCAGTGATATCTAATCTGATCTTGTAACATCATGGCTTTGGATATAATTTTTCCCAGCAACAAAGGGGAACAAAGTGTGGAAGAATTGCCAACGACGTAATTTTTGCCAGACATGCCAGTTATCTTTTTTAGTACGTGAAGATGAGCTCGTTAGTCACCGACACCTCTAAATTGTGTGAATTTTAAGAACACTTGTACTATCATTTGAGAAATCAACACTGAGTTAATTGTCATCTTTGGGCATAGGGACTAGGAAGGATGTTTCTGCGTCATTTAAGAAGAACCAGAGTGCTTATACATGTTGTAGACGCGTCAACTCCAGATCCAGTTGATGACTACGAAGAAGTTATGAGCCATTGAAGTTCACTAAAATGCAAACAATTCAAGATTTTGAACTTTGAATTTCTGCCAAACATTCAAAACAACTTGGATTGGCATGAAACTTTTACCACAAGAACTAGACCTATATGGGAACAAAACCCAACAAATTTTATTGAAAACAAACATTTGATGAAAAAGATACAATACCCCAAAGTTGCAGCCATCACAATGTAGTGTGTTGAACCCAAATTGAACCTAAGAACTTTGAATGACTCTCACAAACTCAATACCTCTTGGATTGATCTGAAAATTTTACCATAAATACTAGATAACTATGCGCAACTTTTCCAATAAGTTTTATTGAATTATGACATTGGATGCAAAAGTTAGAGCGCTTCAAAATGTACTGCAGACTGTGTGAGGACACTTTTCGTCCCATTCGGCGATGAGGGGTTAACCCCTAAAGGACTATTTGTCTCTTCGAGGGACAAATGGGATTTTGGGCAAGTAACTACGGTCTCAATTTTTGTTGAGATTTTTCGAAACTTTTTTTAAAGATAGGAAAACTGATCAGCTTTGTAGGAATATAATTGTTAGATCAATCGGTGCCCGGGAACAAAAGTTATGCCCAAATAAGCTCAAAACAAGGGAGAGGAAGCAACGTAAAAAAAATTAATTTTTAATTTAAATTTTTAAATTTTTTGTTCTCATAGATTATATTTTTGCCTATATTAAAAGATTTGATTCATTCCATATGGATTTGTTATGAGAAAATTACGGACAATCTTGTTTTTCGGGCAATCTAAGCATCTTTTTGGAAAAATAAGTTGATGGATTTGTTTTTGAATGCAATTTTTACAATTCTTAAAAAAAAAAGTTCCACATGGTTTACTTTGCTTGCTAGAACAATCTCACCATTGGAATTAGTGCGTTTTTATTCCATCTTGAAGATATTAGTAATTTAGATTTTTCTTCTATCTTGTACCTACTTCTACTTAACAATTTTTTAAACACTAAAATTTATGCTTTTTTAATTTTTTTTTAATTTTTTACTAAATTCTCAACTCAATTCTCCATTGTAAAGATTTAAAGCTCAAAACTCTGTAGTGCAAAAATTAAAGTTAAGAAAGTTCAAAGTCAAATAATCTAGTCCCGCAGTGTGCTGAAAAACTTGTTTTCTTTTAATTTAAACGCACGTATCTTACAATTTGTGCGGTCAAAAAATTTGAAATCTTTACCACATATTCTCATATGAGTTAGGTGTAAGATCTTATGGGTAGATGTGCAAAGAAAACAATTTTCTAATCTTTTTACTATGTGCTATAAAAATGGCAGTTTTGAGTGTGTTTTTTGCAGAAAAATGGCCTTAGTCCTTTAGGGGTTAAGGGTTAAAAAGATGGACTAGTGCCATGGAAATCATTCATTTTGATACTATGGGGATAACGAGTTTAAAAAAAATCCAAAAGCATTCATTGGAAGTCAAAGTAATATAGAAAATCTCCCTTTTCACTCAAAATTATGAGGATGAATAGTTGCACTTTTGTCCTACATACAAATATTCTTTGTCATCTAGTGGACACAAAATGTCTGCCTTGACGTTTAAGGATGAAGGTACTTAAGAAGACCCTATTTGTGCCCATATGTATTATTAGTGGAGATTTGCATTTTTTACGAATATTCTAGCGACACATAGTGGCCATGAAGTGGTGCTAATAGTCACATGGCACAAATAGGGTCCCCTACTTTACTAGAGTCAACAATGTATCTTCCCATTTTGGGATTTTTGGCAGACAAAGTTTTAATTGTTCAATCTTGAACTGAAGGACTGTGATCTTTTTCTTCTCTAAGTAATACCTTGATCAAATGTATTCTTATTAACCTCAAGACCTAGACAATTTATGTACTTTTTTTCAAGTTACTTTGATTGACAACGTGCATTGTACATCAAGCTTAGTATATGATGTCAATTGTACTTTTGAGCTTCCCCTTTCAATATTAACATTATAATAWAAAATTCATTTATAAACACTTCTTTGAATGTAGGAATATGAGGTTATATCTTTGACTTGTTGAACATGCTAGACCAAATAATAGCTCCTTGGGCTTTGAGGGGTTCATGATAACCAAGTTGTGTTTTTGTTTTTGTTCTTTTTTATCAAAATTGGGTGTCTGCTATTTTGCCCAAAAGCTCAGAGCATTATCTTTCCAATTATTTCCATTGATATATTATATAKCCATTTTGGAGTCAAATTGTAATTTGAAATACCAAATACATGTCTTTAATTACAAGTGGGCCCAATTTGACTTATTTCCCTTACTCCCTTAGAGCATCCCCACTAGGCTGGCAAAATGTGGGTGGGATTTGGCTTGCAATATGGGAGGACATCCATTTTGCAAGCCGGATGCCCCACCCATGGCTTGTTAAGAAGCCAAGGAGGACAATAGCAAGAGCAATAGCAAACTATAGTGGCAAATTTTCATAGGAGGCAATACCCACTCATGTTGACTTTTCATGCACTTTATTTTGTCTTATATGGTTTGCAAGCCAAGCTTTGGCTTGCAAAATCACCCATTTTGCAAGCAGCTAGAGTTTTTGGAGCCAAACTCTTAAGAAGTTCATCCATTTTGCAACATAGGTGGGGCACTTTTGCAAACCGCCTTGGACAAGTCATCCATTTTACAAGTCTGGTGGGGATGCTCTTATAACTTTCTTGCAAAGAACTCAGAGGCATATATTTGGAAGTTTAAAAACTTGTCACTTGCATGTGGAAGTCTCAATCTTAATTAAATCATAAATATTGCTTCATCTTGTCATGCACTATAAAAATGAGGCTTCAATTTGTTTTTAACCTCACAAGGACCATTTGTCCATTCAACAGACAAGGTAGATTTGGGGCATGTACCTACGGTCTCAATTTTTGTCCTCATTTTTTGAAACTTTTTTTGAAGATAGAAAAACTAATTAGCTATATGGGAATATAAATTTTTTTCAATCGATACCCGGGAACAAAAGTTATGCCCCAAACAACTCAACATAGGGGAGAGGGGGGGGAGAGGGGGCAACAAAAAAAAGTTTCAAAAATTTTAATATTAATTTTAATTTTTTTTTCTCATAGATTATATTTTTGTCTTCACGGAAAGCATTGATTCATTCTGCTAGAACAATCTCACCATTGGAATTAGTGCATTTTTATTCCACCTTAGGGATATTAATAAATTACATTTTTCTTTGATCTAGTACCTAGCTACTTCTACTTAACAATTAATTAAAGAATAAAAATTTAGTTCTTTAAAAAAAAAAAAACCCCTTAGATTCTCAATACAATTTTTCACTATAAATATTTAAAGCTCAAAACATTGTAGTGCAAAAAAAAAAATTTAAGAAGGTTCAAAGTCAAATAATGTAGTTTAGCAATGTGATGCAAAACTTATTTTTTTCACTTTAAACACAGATATCTTGCAATATGTGGGTCCAAAAATTCTGGAATTTTTTCCACACATCCTCATACTAGTTAGGTGTAAGATCCTATGGTTAGATGTGCAAAAAAAAAATACTTTCCAATGTTTTTACTCTTTGCTATAGAAATGACAGTTTTGAGTGTTTTTTCACAAAAAAAAGGCCTTGGTCCTTTAGGGGTTGAGGTTGTGTATTTGATCTCTAAATTGTGTCAAGGTGACCAAAAAAATAAAGTTAGGAAACACTAGAATTTGAAGGGCTAGCCATCTCCCCTTGACAAACCAACTTTATTTTGGAACACTAGTCACATTAGTGATTAGTGACAAGCTCTTGGAATTTCAACCTACCACTCAACTTTCTCTCTGGTTCACTCTGACACAATTAAGAATCCAACCATACAATTTAAAAAAAAAATTAAAGCCTCCTAATTGTGTAGCGTGATAAGATGGAACACTATGCATGATCTAATTAAGGTGGGGACTAGAGTAAACTGGCCATTTAGCACACACTTCCAAAAACCACACAACAAAACCTTCCAATTACCATACACTAACCGCACAATTCAACTATCAATTCAATTGTGATGGTAACCAAATCTTATATCACTGTCCAATGACCACACACTGTGTGGTGAAGGGATGCAAGAAATTTTTAACTAGATTTCAACTTCATTGCCTTTAAATTGCAATAAAATTTGTAGAAATAAATCTTTTTTCATTCCATTTTTTGTAGGTGAATCTTAACATGACATTTAATAATCATGCCAAATTTCAAAACAAGCAAGTCTCTATATTTATGTGGAGAAGGATTTGGATTTTGTGTGTGTAGTGATTGGCAAGTTTACTATACCACATGGCTTAGTAACAATTTTTTAAACGTCCCAATATAATTATGCCTTGAAATTTCTGGAAGGAAACAAATCAAGTTTGATTCACATATAGCTAAGCTCCAATGGTGGCCTCTTCTTATATTTCTAGCCAAATAAGCTCTCTCAAGCAACAAAACTTTTTGAAACATGCAGTTTGGACTTCCTAAATTCTGCCAATAAAATTCACCAATTTTTTCTCACTAATTACTGTAGTCGCACTTACATTTAGAAGTTCTCTTGTTGATGTACATCATTGGCACAAGGAGGTGTGCCCTTTAGAGTGGAATGATACTTAGATAGTAACCAAGGCTTTCCTTCAATCCAATATATCAAACCCTATATTACTTCCAAAATTCCTATATTACTTCCAAAATCCCTATATTACTTCCAAAATCCCTATATTACTTCCAAAATCCCTATATTACTTCCAAAATCATTAAGTTATAGTGGAGGCACCCACTATTACCAACCATTGCCCCTTCAACAATCAATAGGGGTCTCAAATTCAAGAGAGGCTGGGACTCATTTCCACAATTCTATGCACATAGGAAAAAATAGTTGTGGTAGCACTCTAGGTACTAAAGTGCCATGACACATGTCCCTCATTTTGCATGCTGCAATCAACAACAATTAGTGTCTACCTGAATAGTTTTGGAAGACTCTTACTACAAGAGAAAGGGGTGTTTTAAGTATTGTCCTAGTAGTATATTCTTTTAAGTAATGACCTATAAGGAGTGTTTTAAGTAAAATTTTGCTGAAAATCCATGTATTTTTAGTGAAATTTTACTTAAAAGACTCCTTATAGGTCATCACATAAAAGACTATATTACTAGGACTATACTTAAAACACCCCTTTTTCTTGTAGTGCGGCCTAGGGAATAACCCCATCATGGTTTTTTTTTTTTTTTTTTTTTCAGTATGTGGAATTTTGGGCCACAATGCATGTCTTCCATGACAATCATGGATTGATTAATAACCTCATTAGGAGCCTTCAACTTATTAGTGGGAATTCATTGTAAGAAATTACTTTTTAGGCCTACCTTGTTTGAAAGTATTTATGACTATTTATGAATGCTTTATGTGAACAAGATGAGTGTTATGGATTCAAATTTTGTTAGTGATGGGGTGATCTACAGACTGTTTTTGGTCGAACACTTCAAAAATTCATAGCAAATTCATGCTTTGTCAAAAAAAACATAATTTCAATTCCTCTCATTGTTTCTCACACTTGTCTTTATATTACGAGGAAAGAATTAAAAAATTTCAGCAACCTTGTGAGGGCAGGCTCCTAATGGGGCTGGTTTACGTTATAGATGGGCATGGTACAAGTAAATAAAATCAATGTTGCCTGCAGAGGTTGTCTGACTAGTGGCTGCCGTGAGTTTGAGCTGGAGGTGAGAGACGCTCCAGCTGCAAACAATTCTATACCGTGGAGAAGCTTCACTCAATTACTGAACACTGGCAATTAAGGTAGGAGGTCCTAAAATGAACAGGGTTCTAAAAGCAATCAGGCTGTGGAGGTACATTTTGCACTCTCTAATGTACAAGCAGTCTACATTTGAGGAGGTGGTCGGTTTTAGAGCCCATTGAAATGCATTCTTTTGCAACTTCAGAAATTCATAACTAATCCCACAAATCTCCATAAAATACGAAACGACTTGGGTTAGATGCCAATTTCACTTGTCTTTCAAGGACATTTTACTGAAAATTATTTCAAACAATTTCACCTTTCCAGAATTCAACTTCAGCCCTTAGATGGGCGCTTTATGGACCTCCTATCTTACTGTAGTGAAATGGAGGAGCTGGCTACTAATTGACCTTTCTGGCCACATTTAGTGAATTACTAATTTCATTAAGGCAAATAAGTTATATCCCAAGCCTAACTTACAGTATGAAGAGCCGGCCCATCAAAATACCACCATCATCCCTGTCATCGGTGTCCCTCTTCCACTGGGCCCACCAAGTGGAACATTGATGTCTGGAC
>VACF01001179.1:0-19565 GCA_006891605.1 Pleurozium schreberi
GTATTTTTGTAAATTCGTCGCAAATTAGTTTGTGAATTAGTTGTGAATTTGTTGCAAATTGATAGACTATCTGCTGGAGCTACCAAACTACCTCATTGTTGAGTAAAATCGTAAATACGCAATTTGCCAGAATTCGTCGCCAAACAGGAAAAACGACACCCCGAACCCTACCTGCACAACGTCGTAAATGTGCAACCCTGGCAAATCGGACGCCCCGCACGCAACCAACCGCTCATCCAGTCGATGCATCACCTCCACCTCTCCCAGCTTCGTCACCGTCGTCTTCCTTTTCCTCATCGCCCAGTCATACACCGTGACTTTACACCCATGCCCTACCCAAACGGATCCATCTTCCCCAGCAGCAAGCGCTCGGGGCACATCCACACCACTAGGAATAATAGGTTTCACCTTCTCCAGGTCGACTCCATTCAGGGGAGCCCTGCCCTGCGCAGCTTGAAGGGAGTGTTCGACGCCGTAGAAGAGAGCCTCCTCAATTAAGCGGTCGAAGGCGGCAGGGGTTTCAGGTTTGGGATAGAGGAGGCCTGTGCGGAGGACGTTGAGTAAGGGGGAGAAGAAGTCCGGGTCGCGGTCGAACCAGGCTTGGCCCGTGGGGYTGACGGTTYGGTAAAGGTGGGAGTCTTTGCCRGCTTTTTCTAAGGTTTGCATTGTGGTGACGAAGACGCGGCCGCCGACTTCGATTCGGGCGCGGCCCTGGGTCGCCATTGTGGGCGTCTGAATCTTTCTATCCCCTGTTGAGGGAATCTGGAGCGCAATTTGTCAGAAGCAGCGGATAAGCAGAATCAAAAGACGGAGAATCGGAAGGATTCGAAGGTTATAAGCGATTGGAGATGAGCAGGAGGACAGGATCACTGCGAAGAGGGGGATTAAACCACACAGAAGCGATAGAGGTTAGTCTGATTCTATGTCCTTTCCGCGAAATTCAAAGCCCACGACTATGGCTGAAATTTGTCACAAACACAGTAAAATCACAACTAAAAGACCGGAGATCGGAGGATTTCTAACGGTGTGCGTGATCGAAGCGGAGAATGACTACACGCTCACTGCCAATGGCAAGCTCAAGCAATGACACAGGAACATATCGACGTCCTCTCGACGAAATTCAAGTCTGGCTATGGCTAATGTCACCCAAGAACACCCTAATATCAAAATCAGAAGTCGGAAAATCGGACGAATGTGAGTACTGAACGCGATCAAAGCTGAGAACGACTACACGCTCACAGCTAATGGCAAGCTCAAGCAATGAAACAGCGAGATCTCTACGTTCTCTCAACAAAAACCCAAAGCTCGGCTGTGGCCGAAGTCACCCCCAACCATCCTAAAATCAAAATCAAAAGTCGTCCAAAATCAGGTGAATGCGAATATTGAACACGATCGAGGCCAGCTACACGCTCACAGAGAATTGCAGATCCAGCAATGAAGAAGCGACATACCTACGTCCTCTCGACGAAAGCCAAAGGCGACCGGCTATGGCGAAAATCACCCCAAATCACCCTAAACTCACAATCAAAAGTCGTCCAAAATGGGACGAATCCGAATAATGAACGTGATCGAAGCTGAGCACGACTAGCTACATGCTCACAGAGATTTACAGATCAAGCAATGAAACACAGACAAACCTACGTCCTCTCGACGAAACCCCAAGTCGGACTATGGCTGAAATCACCCCCAACTACCCTAAACTCACAATTCAAAGTCGTCAAAAATCGGACGAATTCGAATATTGAAATCAATCAAAGCTGAGTACCACTAGCAACACACTCATACAGAATTACAGATCAAGCAATGAAATAGCGACATACCTATGTCTTCTCGACGAAACCCCAAGTCCGGCTATGGCTGAAATCCCACCACCACCACCACCACCACCCTCAAATCACAATCAAAAGTCGTCAAACTTCGGAAGAATCCGACCGCGCTCCCTCAGACCGGCTTGATGAAACAATGGAGAGAAGCGATGACACAATATGGGATCGGTCCACTCAAGGAAAGCATCAGTAGCGGTGATAACGCCATCGCTGACTGGCTGACTGGCGGGACGTTCAGTTGCTTCGACGACTGGATTGATTTCGACAAAGCGAGTGCGAGCTTCCACAGAAGAATGTGGCAAACGTGGTGAGCTTCTAGAAGGGTTTGTCAATGGAAAGGGTGGATGCGGTCAACTACGATTCAACATTTGGTGTCGTCGTCGTCGTCGTCGTCGTCAGCTTCGTGGAACCTGCGTGTCGCTGGTCTTTGACTTTCCGACCGCAACGGCGCACATGCTGAACTTTGGAATTGCTACAAAATTTAAGGTAAGATAGTATGATCATAAAGCGACCATTTAAGGGCTGGTCTGCCTTTTTCATATGTTTTCATGAATATAAACATTTTTAGCTTATTTTTCGGAGAAAGAAAAATCAATGCCAAACGTAACACAAGTGGTTTCATATTTTTTGAAGCATTTTTGAATTATCTAAGAATTTTCAAAGTTTTCTTGTTGTAGGCACCTATTTGTGACCCTAGGTCTTCCAAAAACCGTCCACTTGCAATTTCTAAAGTGATTTGAGGAAATCAAGGCCAATGATTGGGTCTTGCAATAAACAATAATTTTTTTCTAGATTTTTGCAATAGCTAAAGAGGTCCGTTTCAAAACCATGTCATCTCCAATCAATACCCCCTACATGAGCAATTCCAAGAAACCAGTCACTTTTAGAGCAGACTACCTTAGGAAGTTTATAAATCGCTCATTTAAAAGCCAAAGCTGAATTTGAGAGGTGAAACTTCTTGAAATGTTTTTTGGCAAATTTTTCTTGGAAGTCACAAGTGGAATTGGCATCTAACCCAAGTAATTTTATATTTTTTGGAACTTTGTAGAATTAGTTATGAAAATTTGAAGTTGGCATCTAATAGGGCTCTAAAATCGCCCACCTCCTAAAATGTACATAGTTTTCACATTATCGAAGGCTAAAAAAAGAAACATGTACAAATAGCGTACATTTAAAGAGGTGGGTGATTTTGGAGCCTGAACACTTTTAGAAACTTTTACTTTAGAAACAATTATATTGCTTTGTTATGGATGGATTTACATAGTTTGTGTTTTATATTCGTATTTTGTATGCTTCATGATGCCAAAGGATGAAAATAGCTTATTTACTCCAATGAAGATTGCTTTTTGAGTTTTTGTGCTATCCAAAATAATAGAAAAAATAACATTGTTGGAAAGGTAGGAGCAAGGTGGAGGTCCAAATATTTTGGGCAATGGAGAAATTGTTAGTCTTCAATGGAGTGATGAAACTATAGTACAATACTTACATATATAAGGCAATAACACCTCAAAAGTCTTCACTACCTCAAAGTTTGTATGGACAAAACAATTGATGCACTTATTATTGAACTTAAAGATAACTGTGATTTAAGTTAAAACGACATTCCAAAGTCTCTGGCACACAGTTTCTATTCAGAAAAAGAAATATAATGACATACAATGCATCACAATACAAAACAACATCTTTACCATAACCTCCTGTAAAACGACATTCTAAAGTATCCAGCACGCTTGCCAAAATATCATTGCGTGCAGCAAACTTGTCACACACTCCAGTTATGTCATGTTGAAAATTTTGGACCCAGGTGGTAAGGCATATGCACCCAGAGTCACCACTTGATATATATACAATCTCTACATTTCAGGTGCACATGCCGTAAGATTAAAGAGGCTTGAGAGTACATGACTTTGTGCTTACCCTGAATAATTTGGCAACACCCCCAATGTCACCTTCGCCTCAATATGTGGAGGACGCAGCATCTTGATAGCCATCACGGCAGCGAATTGATCAATGGCCGCCAACAGGATTTGGGGYGTGACCAAAGGGGACAACGACTCCACAAGCACACACCGCTTTACAAGCGCATTGAGAAACGSTTTCATCGTGTCTTCCGGTGAATCATCAGGGAAAGACTCTCGGGAAGGACTCACCCAGTCCCACCATTTTTCTTCTGCACTCTTCACTCCTGCACCTTCAGCACTTCCCATTTCTTCTCAAGAATGTTGATTGTTCTTACAAAAAAGAAGCACCTGCATGYCCAGGATTTCAGTGCCAAAGATCGAAAAACAATTGCAAGACCTACGTATCCCAAATACACTCACTTCAAAACGACCCCATTTCTCTTTTTGCACTCATTCCGGCTTCGGTGCTAGCTACTGCTTCTCTAATGTTGGTTGTTCTTACAAGAAAACACCACGTGCACATGGAGGTTTAGGGTGCAAAAAGTCGAAAACAATTGCAGAAATACGTACCCCAACATGTAACCCAAGCTCTAACCAACGAAAAACGACCCCATTACTCTTCATATACTCATTCCTGCTTCGGTTTACTTCCTGCTTCCCCAATGTTGAATGTTCATACCAGAAAGCAACCCCCGCACAACGAGAATTTCAATGCAATASATCGAAAAAAATTGCAAAACCTACATATTTCAATGTATCCAAACGAAACCGATCCGGTTTCTTCTGTACATTCTTTCCTGCTTCACTATTACCTACTGCTTCCCTACTGTCAGTTTCGTACACACCTGCAAATCGAGAAATTCATTGCGAAAGATCGAAAACAATTGCAAAACCTATGTGTCCGAAAAGAATTCACCGCAAACAGAGAAGAACCAATTGCGTATCCGAAGACCTAAAACCTCCACCTCCCTCAAAGCATTGGGCTCCCAACCTGCTCCAATGCAGGCGATTTTCTTCAAAMTCCGGGACCCGAGAAGCTCTCGCATCTCCGCAATTGAGCGGCGACGTGGGGATGGTGAATCTTTCCAAGGTTAATGATGTTGCTTGCAACCGTCAAAAAACATTGACAGGATCGCTTGTCACCGAAAAAATTTGCAGCAGAAATTTAGGGAAGGGTTGGGTTGGGATTAGGGTATTGGATCGGGATCTGCGAGACGGGTAACTTCCTGTGCTTGCGAATTTGGGGGATGCAACTTGCAAAGCTTCAAGCAGAAGCAAGAATTGTAACGAACCCTTTGAGACCTACTGAGACGTACCAAGCCCTAATCATACCGAGCGGCACTCATGGGGTGGGGATGAATGATTTCCAGTTTTCATCCACTGGTGKTTCTGGTGGGGCCAGGCAGTAAAGGGAATGTACACCCACGCTCAACTCTATTCAATCCACACTGACCTAAATGGTACACCCACAATCAACCCTAATTACAATTGAGCATAATTCCTAATATTAAACATAAATTAATTTGATTAGGCCTCATTGGCAAACTCCAACGCACTGGCATGCATTATTTGGACACTCTAAGAATGAGTTATGAATTTTCAAAATGTTGTTTCTAATTGTATAAAAAAAACTCTAGACTCTTGTAGCCTTTCATTCTCATTTTTGTTAACTTTTTCCTAGATATTGATAAGTAAAAAATAAATTTAGTACATATTAGTGTAAGTGATAGGAGACACACTCAACCATCAATCATCAAAAGAYCTTCTTGAGATGTCAAAACCTATCCTTCTCAAATCCCTTGGCCTTGTCCAAAAACTCCGACTAAACATCTAAGGTAGGATGTCTATAATCTGTCTTTTTTAGCCTATTCTAAGGTAGGATCAAATTCGTCGTTGAAGATTCATGTGTATTCTWATGCCACCAGCACTTCTTTGCAAATTAATTAGTTTCTGGGCGATTCTAAAGCTTCATGAATCTTACAACAATCAAAAAAGACCTAAATTGGTATTTAAAATGAGTCCCATTGACCCCTAAGCGATCAACTCATGTTTACTAAGATCTAGACCCTTCTCAATTCATTCCAATTAAACTATCATCTGAAAAGAGATCCACATAAATTGACTATACCATTGGTAGTCAAGACAAGTCTAGAGCTAGGGTGAAAGGGATACGTCCTTTGATTGTACATTTGAAAAGATCATAATAGTCAAACAAGGAAATTATTCAATTTGGAGAGGCCATATTTGAGGCGCTGGGACGCTCAAGGATTAAGGTGGAAGCATCCAAAAGCTTATATTGACGGTTTTGGATGCTTCCACCTTAACCCTTGAGCGCCCGAGCGCCTCAAATGTGGCCTCTCCAAATTGAAAATTTCCTAGTTTGACTACTATAATCTTTTCAACTGTACATGTCCTTTTTACCCTAGCCCTAGACTTGTCTTGACTACCAATGGTGCTCAAGGATTAAGGCGGAAGCATCCAAAAGCTTATATTGATGGTTTTAGATGCTTCAAACTATATAGCCTCTCCAAACTGTGCGAAATTAGATTATTTGACTTTGAACCTTCTTAACTTTAATTTTTTGAGCTTTAAATCTTAATGGTGGAGAATTGAGTTAAGAGTCTAGGAAAAAAATTTTAAAAAATTTTAAAAAGCATAAATTTTAGTCTTTTAAAAATTCTTAAGTAGAATTAGGTACAAGATAGAAGTAAAATCTAAATTACTAATATCTTCAAGATGGAATTAAAATGCACTTATCCTAATGGTGAGATTGTTCTAGCAAGCAAAATAAACCATGCGAAACTTGTTTTTTTGAAAAATTGTAAAAATTGCATTCAAAAACGAATCCAACAACTTATTTTTTACATAAAGATGCTTAAATTGCTTGAAAAACAAGATTATCCATTACTTTCTCACAACAAATCCAAATGGAATCAAATCTTTCTGTGTAGGCAAAAATATAATCTATGAGAAAAAAAAATTTAAAAATTTAAATTAAAAATTAGATTTTAGTTTTTGGGTTGCCCCCTCTTCCCTGTTTTGAGCTTATTTGGGCATAACTTTTGTTTCCGGGCACCAATTGAAAAAGAAAAAATATTCCCTCAAAGCTAATCAATTTTTCTTTCTTCAAAAAAAGTTTAAAAAAATTAGCAAATAAATTGAGACTGTAGGTACCTACCTGAAATCCCATTTGTCCTTTGAAGGGACAGTGGTCTTTTAGGGGCTAGGGACACAATTTCTTGTAGTCTATGGTACAAGTATGGGGATCAAAGACACTAACGGATGTTTCTACCTCAAAGATGAGATTAAAAATCTAATCAGTTAAAACAATCATGAGCATTTCCAAATTAAATCAAAGATCTGCCTCCATTTAATTTGCATTGCCAAGAGTATAAGAAAATGAAAGTACATTGCATAAATTTGTTCCATTCATTGTCTCACATTGCTTTGCAAAGGGCGATCAGCTTTTGACAAGCCAACTAGTCTATTTCTGGAACCTATTGAGCTGCTTGGAAGAGGAAATTTTTGACAAAACAAAAATTCACCTTGTATGAATATCACGAGTTTGAAGAAGTATTTATATTTGAGTTTTCTATTCCGCAATCGTTCACAAGAAAGTGCTTCGGGGGGTGCATTCAAATATCAAAACTAACACTTGTCACAACCCTAACTACTAGTACTGGAGAATGATTGAGTGCTTTGACATTTGGAAGTGAAAAGTAGGGGAAAAATTTCTCACGCAAAATAAATGTAATACATTGAGGGTCCTCTCGGCACTTGGCATACATGCACGTGCACCAGTGCATGCATTGCTCACACTTTTACGCTCACCTGATTCAACGCCTGCTTCTCGGGAAATCTCGAAACCCTAGAACATTGACCTTGCCTAAATTGTGATACCTACATTTGGACTCTAAAGAATCGCTTTTCCTAGATATTCAACCATACAAGACCAAGGCACATTTTAACTTTTGAAGAGAAATTGTGAAAATTTCCATTTTTTAGGGCAATGACAAAAAATTGAAAAAAAAATCTATTTTTTCAAATTCAACTGTAGATGTTTGTACTAGACTATTGTGGAAATGTGTGGAATTGTTTTTAGAAAATTTGACTGTACAAATAGATAGATAATGACATTTGAAGAAAGCAGAAAAATCATTTTTTTGACCTAGCCCAGACGCCCAGTTGGGTTAGCTAAAATTAATTCCTCTTAGAGAGATTTTTTACAACAATGGTTTTATTTAACATTTTCATCTTGTATAATATAAGTTACGTGCTTGCCAAATGTCACAACTATAGGAGGAGTTTTGCACATGTTGCTCTAAGCTATCAGAGCTATCCAAAAAGTTTAGGGCAACATATCTTTCAATCGGGGCATCCAATCAAAAAGATTAGTAGAAATGCCATATTTCTGGGAGCTTTCTAAGGGGGAATTGAAGTCTTTTCTACACATAGATATAGATTTACATTTCCCCATGTTATAGGTCTTTTAGATTTGTTCCACATAAGGTATTCCACATAATTTGGAGCCACTGAATTTAAAATAAAAATTGAAAATTTTTCAAATTTATCATCTTTGCTAAATAGTTTGTTCCAACAATTTTTCCTTGGTAAAAATAAGAGGGCCAACAGGATGTGCATGAAAGCCAGTTTCATGTATGATTCCCCTAGCCTTGCATTTCTGTAAGGACATGGTCTTTTGCATATTCACTTTTTATTTTCCAAACCATATATCTTTGTTAATCGTTTGAAGGACGGCATGGATGTTTTGCGTTCTTTGGATGACAAAAAAATCGTCTGCTAAGTGGATACTTGCCAATTTTCATTCGTTTTTTTTGTGAAAGTCATCACACATATGTCAATCATCATGGGAAGTCAAATTTAGTGTCTTTAATTGCTTCCATATTTTTAGATAGCCCTAATACTATGAAGATAGTAAAGATTTTCACATGAAAGTGTTTTGTACCATGCTCCCTTTCTCGCAATTTTTGAATGGGTAGCATCAAGTGTTGGTTTGTACAATTTTTCCAAAGCTAAACATAAGTGTGAACAATGTTTTTTCCCTCACTCAAGCACTACATATCGCACTCCGCTCCCCGCGGTGATAGGTCCGTCCTTTAAGAGTTAAAAAAATGCAAGACTCTATTGAGTGTGCAACAAGGTCGATCAATTTCAACTTCATAGACGCTCTTCTTTATTTTTTAAACCAAAATAAGAAGTCAACAAGAACTTGTCTTTCACCTTCCATAGCTTTTTCTTTTCAAAAACTCCTTAAATTGATAGAATCTTGAGAATTATTTTGTTTTTTATTTGGGCTTGTACGACTATTGCCACCTATGAATGACCCAACCGATTTCATTCGCCCAATGAACTCACCCAATTTCCACCATGATTGTGTTCAGTTCACGGATCATAAAGGGAAGATACACAGAAAGTGACAAACAGCGATCCACCCCAACTGCCAGGAAGTTTCCCTTCCCACAAAAAGAACCGTTCAAACACGATGAGCCCTAGAATTCAAAGACGCTTCCCCCATCATCTACGAAACAGGCTGATATCTCCCCCGAAGTCTTCTCAACACGGTAAAGAGCCCGAAGCCAGCCACTCTGAAATGAACAGACGTTGAACATTCCAGAGCAGGGCTCTTCCTCTTCCTCGTGTTCGTCTTCTTCCTAGCTTTCTTCCCCAATACAAGCAGACGTCGACACTACTACTGCTCCGTCTTCGTCCTCCTCCTCGTAAGGGACGTCAACAGGGCGCTTCCCGGCGCTGCTTCGTGGCCCCTGCTCCTCCTTAGGTCGGTGCTTCCTTCTTGTTGCATTCTTCTTCTTCTTCTTGTTCTCCATCTTCGCCTTCTTATATGCTGGGACACAAATTAGGGCGCCAGTTTTGGAGCCATTTAGGGAGTCATTTGAAGCCTGGGATTGCGAGTTTTGGTGGAGTTTCGAGCGGTTTGGTGCGGACTAGGGTTTGGCATTCCGAAGCAATGGCGATGGAGATTTTGGAGACGCAAGTGGGGATCGTAGGGTCCGGCCCTGCGGCTCACACGGCTGCCGTTTACTGTGCTCGCGCTGAGCTTCATCCGGTGTTATTAGAGGGATGGCTGGCGAATGGAATCGCAGCAGGCGGGCAGTTGACGACAACCACCGACGTGGAGAATTTCCCAGGGTTTCCTGATGGGATTCTTGGAGCGGACCTCTGCGATAGGTTTCGTGCGCAGAGTGTGCGCTTCGGTACGAAAGTGTATTCCGAGACGGTGAACCGGGTGGACTTCTCGGTGCGGCCGTTTAAGCTGTATACGGATAATAAAGAGATTCGTGCKCAGACTGTGATTATTGCAACTGGCGCCGTGGCGAAGCGGTTGGATTTTCCGGGGTCYGGGGAGGAGGACGGGTACTGGAACAGAGGAATCTCGGCCTGTGCTGTGTGTGATGGCGCGGCGCCAATCTTTCGGAACAAGCCGTTGGCGGTGATCGGCGGGGGCGACTCCGCCATGGAGGAGGCCAACTTTTTGACGAAGTAYGGGTCGAAGGTGTACTTGATTCACCGGAGGGATACTTTTCGAGCGAGCAAGATCATGCAGGCGCGGGCGATTGCGAACCCTAAGATCGAGGTCTTGTGGAATAGCACGGTAACGGAGGCGAAAGGGAACAAGAGGGGATTGTTAGGCGAATTGACGGTGAAAAACTTGGTGAGCGGGGAGGTGAAGGCGCTGGAGGTCAGTGGACTCTTCTTCGCGATCGGACACGAGCCAGCGTCGAAGTTCCTGGGTGGACAAATCGAGACGGACGCGGATGGTTATGTTATCACGAAGCCGGGCACAACGCAGACGAGTGTGGCAGGAGTGTTTGCTGCTGGAGATGTTCAGGACAAGAAGTACCGACAGGCCATCACTGCGGCTGGGACGGGGTGTATGGCGGCGTTGGAGGCCGAGCATTACTTGCAGGAGCATGGCGACCAGGAGGGGAAGTCTGAGGACGAACCAGCGGATTTGAGTTCCAATGGCGACGGCACAGGGCCTTCGGCTGTGGTCGAGAAGCCTTTGGTGATGGCCAACGGGATGGTCAGCAAGGTGTAGACGCAGGCCACTAGTGGAGTTTCACGCAATCGGAGCAAGGAGGTGACTTCATGTTGAAAACTGTAGAAGATTGCGTGTCCACCCCTAACTCGGAGGATGAATATTGAATAGTTGCACTTTTGTTCTACAATGGACAGTTCCTTGTCATTCATTGGACTCAAAACATCCGGGGCATTCTTCATGGCTTGACACCCTCACAATCCAATTATTATAATCTTTCAATCCAGAAGTGATACACGGTACTCCCTCAATCGCACTAAAAGCTTCCCGAATTCTTTCTGCAAAGACTGCAAATGAGCCAGATTAGGGTACTTTTAGTGGGGCTTTTACGATTTCAATTCACGTCATTGTCGAATGGCCAGAAGTTTTGGTTTATAAGACAAGTGCAATTCTTCATCATTGAAAACCTCTGTGAAAAGGGTGAGGAATACAATACTGGCCCCTTTTGCGTGCTTTTAATTTTCTGAGAATGAGTATAGCACAGCTTCAAGAAATGTGATTTACGCAGAGCCCAGCCTGTCTACACAGCCGGGGTAGACTGGCTCCCCGCTCGGCCACTCCAAGTCATTCCAGGGGTGTAAGTAAAATAAAATGTTCCCTATTTGGACTCAATCTATTTGCATTGTACATCCCTCCAGACTAATTTGGTGCCTCTGATTGCAATTATGAATTCAGAACTTGCAAATTCTATCGTGCATGGAAAGTAAAAAAATTCAGGGTTTTGCCCAAGTGGCTGGTCTAGGGGTCAGTTCATCTGAAGCAAATTCCAAAAATCTCAATACAGGCCTTGGGAGTTCAGGGCCTATTCGCTTACATTCTTTCCGTTTCGATGATGACAAAGAAACTAATCAGGAAGGAGCGGTTAACTTAGAGCATCCCACCGGGTCTTTTGTAACCCTTTCCCTATCCTCTTTAGAGACCTCACAGCATCCCCACCAGACTTGCAAAACGGATGACTTGTCCAAGGCGGCTTGCAAAAGTGCCCCACCCGTCTTACAAAACGGATGAACTTCTTAAGAGGCCGGCTCCAAAAGCTCTAGTGGCTTGCAAACTGATGGGTGGTTTTGCAAGCCAAAGCTTGGCTTGCAAACCGTATAAGACAAAATAAAGTGCATGAAAAGTCAACATGAGTGGGATTGCCTCCTATGAAAAGTTGCCACTATAGTTTGCTATTGTCCTCCTTGGCTTCTTAACAAGTCATAGGTGGGCCATCCGGCTTGCAAAATGGATGCCCTCCCATTTTGCAAGCCAAATCCCAGACACAGTTTGCAAGTCTGGTGGGGATGCTCTCATATACAGACCAGATCTTCTATATCCCTTTCCCTATTTTCTTTTGAGACCTCATATACACATGAGACCTGGCAAATCCTGCAAACAAGGCTCACGATACACAACTTGGGGCGTAAGAGCATCCCCAGTAGGGGGGGTTCCTATCCCTATTCGGATGAAATTCATTCACATAGGGAGACCCCTCCCACCAACATCCCCTATCTCTAAAATTTGGGGAATTGGGAGGCCCAATTCCTTAAATTGGATGGGGATAGGGAATTGGGAAATGGTAAACCGTATGCTTGAATTTACTAGTGGTGCATGATCTGTGCTCTCATGACTTAGCGTTGGACTATTCTTTTTCCCTTGTTACTATATTTACAGGTGCATCTTGACTTTATCTTGCCTAGATTTAGTATAAAGTACTACCTCTGTCCCGTAATAAATCCGGCTTTACTTGGAAATGGCTAAATTAGCACAAAAATTGTTACTATTTATAGGAGCTTGCGTAGTTATTGTAGATTCTACTAAGTTTCATTAGGTGTGAAAGAATGGAAGTCAACAATCAAGTTGTGCATGTTGAAAACTAGCAATGAAACTGAATTTTTTTTGCCGCTATTGGAACTGCTCCTATGATATTGATTTTTATCATTCTCTGAGCGATGTTGGTGGAGTGATGTGCATTAACATCCTTTCTATTCAATACCGACAATGTCTTGTGATTCAACTTTAAAAAATTCTCAACAAAAGATTTATTAGTGGCAATTTTTGTATAATTGTGGGTTGAATTCTTTGCTTTTGGTTGACTTGAGGGTTGCATTTTGATTCTGTTTGCAATGATCGAATTGCTATATAGTCTTTAGAGTGTAAAATTATGGATTCTTTTGCTTTAAGGAACTCAAACTAGCTTTAGATGTTGTCCATCAAGTTGTAGAGAACCAATTTCAAGTTTAATTAGGGACAAGTATATTTGGAAATACCAGATTTATTTCGGGACGGAGGGAGCATTGATTTGGGGAAGCATGGGGGGAAGGCGCCTCCCCATCCCTATATTCTTGAATGAAGAATGGGGATAGGGCTGGGGAAGAGGTTGGTGGGGATGCTCTAACTTTGAGAGAGATCTGTAAAATTAAGGCATACAGAATTTGGAAAAGCTTGGTGCGGTGAAAGTTCTATTTCTCTTATCTGTATTCGAACCCCCTAAATTTTTAGGGATAGGGTTGCTGTTAGTCATTGGAGCAACAAAAGGACATTCAAAATGAAATAAACGGTGTTCCTGCATTCATGAGAGCCCAACGTCTCTCTCATTCAACAATTCACACCAGCAGAGGACATCAAATCGATTTCGTTTTCATATTTCTCCAACAACAGTGGTTAGACTGCCGTC
This sequence comes from Pleurozium schreberi, assembly GCA_006891605.1. Taxonomy (NCBI): domain Eukaryota; kingdom Viridiplantae; phylum Streptophyta; class Bryopsida; order Hypnales; family Hylocomiaceae; genus Pleurozium; species Pleurozium schreberi. The sequence continues at coordinate 13,462 of VACF01001179.1, forward strand.
AAGGGGTACAATCAGCAAAATACCCCGCTCCTATATTCAACAGTAAACCCTCACACTTCATCGCCGACTCCCCATTCCAGAACCAGCGATGCTGTGCAGAAAAGGATAAACGCAAAATGAATCGAGGCTGCAGGGTGCAGAACTCTCACAGATACAACTTCAATCGGCCACGTATACATTCTTTAAGTCTCATACCTCTATCATTTTCATGAATGACGGATCCCATCAGCCTCAGTGGCTACCTAATGTCCTACAATGACGGAAACGATCTAGAGAAAAAAAATAGGAAAAAAAACTCTGCCAGTTTGCAGCACTCCAGAGCAACAGCTGTCGCACAGAAAGAATTCAGCTGACCTACTCAGCATCTGGCCACCTATCAACGCCATTAACAATCTAGCTGTCGAATGTTTCCTCATCATCATCGGGAAGAGGCAGAAGCGTGGCCGCGTGTAGCTCCGCTTCGTACTGCTTCACGGCATTCAGGTCGATTTGGACCTCAGGAGGAGCCAGGGCAGGGGACTCCACGAAGTGCAGGTTCACATCTCTGCAAAACAAATCAGATTTCACGTCAGTCCTACACCCCTAGGAACTTGGACCAATCTAAATGAAATAATCAATTCGACATGTTCATCCACATTTCTGTCCTCGGCAGATTTTTACCGGTTGCAATGGTCTGGTAAACAATGTCCTATTCCAAACACATCTACAAAATTTCCGGATGCTTACCCCGCAAGCTTCCTCGCCAGATACAGGTAAGGCTTCTCGGATTGTCTTTAATATCACCTTAATTGCAACAACTACATTATTTCTATAATATCACCTTTTGAAAAAAGTGATATTACAAAAGTGATTTCAAACTGCTACTCTATTTCTCTAATATCACATTGAGTGAAAATACAATTTCTATGTATGCATGATTGAAAATATTCTTACAAAATATTTAAAATGATTATTTTAAAGACTTATTGAAATTATTGTCATGCATTCTATTCAAATATATCAAAATTTTAATAATATAAAATGGTTATTTTAAAAAGACTTATTGAAATTATTATCACGCATTCTATTCAAATATATCAAAATTTTAATAATATGTGATACAATAAATGCATCGCATAGCAAGCACAAGCCCCTAGTATTAATGGTAGCATTCGTGATATTACAGAGGGAGTTATGATTTTAGTAGTATGATGATGATTAGCACAAATTTATAATGTCAAATTGAACAACTTCTTCTGTCATTTTCTACATTAAATAAATTAATATTTCCATTGTGATTTTTACTTTCATCAGTTTATTTGTCATTGTAGCTATATTGATTTAGATTGGTTTTGTTGATTGAAAATTTGTTTTGTGTGTCTCATACAAGTGAAAATTTGGGGTTTGGTTTGATCAATATGTTTAACCCCTAAAAGCCCAAGGGGTTTGGGCAAAATTTAAATGTGCTATAAAATATAAGTTCTATGATTTTTTTGAAGCTTGCATCAAAAAAGATAATGGAAAGCATAAAAAGCAGAAAATATCCGTACGGTCAAAATTATTAGTATCTTTAGATCCTTTCCAAATGAATTTTAAAGATACAACTTAAAAAAATTCACCAAAATTATAATTTCTATCTATAGCATTTGAGTTTTTTTTATTGGTCAAAATTATGTTTTTTGTTGATTTGTAAAAGAATGTTGATAAGATCTAGAGTAAACCTGCCCTTTACCACACAGTTCCAAATAACACACAACAAAAACTTCCAATTACCAAACACCAACCACACAATTCAACTATCAATTCAATTGTGATCGGAACCAAATCTTTTATCATCGCCCACTCACCGTACACTATGTGGTGAAGAGGTGCAAAATTTTTTTAACTACATTTCAACTTCATTACCTTTAAATTGCAATAAAATTTGTAGGAAGAAATCTCTTTGCATTCCATTTTTTAAGTTAAATCTTAACATAACATTCAATAATCATTCCAAATTTCAAAACATGAAAGTCTCTATATTTATGTAAAGAAGGATTTGGATTTTGTCTATGTGGTGATTGGCAAGTTTACTATAGTAATGAGAACACCAACACTTTCCTCAAAAGGAAAGTTTTTCAACACTAGGCGAATTTTATAACACTTTGTGCTATTTCACTTATACTTTTTGTTTGACCGTAGTGATCTTAGTTTTGAATATAAATGCTGAAAGAGAGCCCAAAATTTGAAAAAAATAAAAGAACTGAAAGAATTTTTTTCCGCCTGAAAATTTTGCCCAAAGTCGCCAACAACCAAAAAAAGATCACTCGGGCATTTAGGGGTGAAATATGTTTATAAACAATTAATATTCTTAGAATATTTTGAATTAAATCAATTTTCTAAAACACTAAAAATATTTATGACATAAATCTTCTAATTTAATGTTTATTATTTTTTTTATACATAATTTGTGCATTGATCATTAAAGTCCATAAGCCCTTTTTTCATCTAAATCCATTCAAATCTGCCATTTCTATTGCAAAAAGAAGTTAAAATTGAAATTTGTTTTTTTTCTAACTAACCACACGATCTTATATTAGATTAAGAGTCTACGTAAGAAATTTATAAACATGAACCATATAAATTGCAAGAATTTACATTTAAAGTTTATTATAAATAAAAAAACTTTGTATTTTGCTTGACTACATTTTTTGGCTTTGAATCTTCTTAAGGTTTTTAGACTACTGGATTTGAAGTTCTAATTTTTCATATTGAAAAATTGAATTGAGAGTCTAGAATACAAAAGTTTAAAGAAAACCACTTACTTTTCACTCATTAAAAAATTACTAAGTTTTGGAAGATTCAAGATGGAAGGAAAATTAAATTCTCAATGGCTCTAAAATGGAATTATAAAACTTTAATCTCAATGTTAAAATTGTTCTAATTTTGTATAACTTATTTCTGAAAAATTGTGAAAATTGAGTTTTAAAATGAATCCTACAAGTTGTTTTTTCAAGAAGATACTTTAATTGCTTGAAAAACAAGATTGTCCATAATTTTCATATAACAAATGCAAATAGAATTGAATGAATCAAAGCTTCCTATATTATAAAAAAATTGATAAAATTTTGTATTTACAAGTCTTTTTTTGTGCCTCTCAAAATGTTGTTGTGCCATAACTTTTGCTCTTGGGCTTTGGTTGAAATAAAAATTCAACTCTAAAAGCTAATGTCTTTGTCTATCTTCTAAAAAAGTCTCAACAAATCCCAACAAAGATGGATACCGTAGGAGCTTGCATTTGTCCTCCAAGGGACAATGGGACATTAGRGGTGAATGGAATGTAATTCTTTTGATTTTATATTAGGCTCTATTTCTATCTCTATGTTAGAGTCAAAATAATGTAAGATGTCATTGAACTACTTGTAACTCTTTTAAATAATGTGTTTGTGTTCTTTGATTTCATACAACACTTGTATCTTTGTGACTCATAGCATCAATATAGATGGAAACCATACAAAAGGAATATTAAACTTTCATTGCTTTATCTAATTCTATGACAAACGGAGTTGTCATGAAGTAGAAACCTTTGTTATAATTTGTTAGCAAAACAACAATTGATGAAAGAACCTCCATTTTATCCTTGTGATTAACTTAAATGAATTGAATAATGTACACACATGCAAGAGTAGGATTTAAGGGAAACAAGGGTTGGAGGTTTGTACCTGAGCCACAAACATTTGAACACAAGCTTCAAGGAGGAGCCAACGACGTCCCTTGCAGTCCACCATGAAAACGGCCACCAAGGTGGACAACACATTCACCGCGCCCACAATCACTGAAGAATACAACGATGTAGAGTTCCCAAACCCTACCGTTTGGAACAACACGGGTGCGTAGAACATGATGGCATTGATCCCCGTGAATTGTTGGAAGAATTGCAAAAGCATGGAGATGATGAGTTGGGGCCGGTTGCGGTGCTTCATCAYGTTGCGAAACGCACTTTGCTCCAGAGCCGCCGCTTCATGGCTTGCGGCAATGATGTCTTGGAACTCTTGGTCCACATCTTCTATGCCACGGATGCGTTGTAGGACCTGCCTTCCACTATTGAGTTTCCCGCGTTGCACCAAGGAGTTGTGTGTGTGAGGTAGAATGAGTCCACCAATGGTAATCAAGGCTGCGGGGATTCCGGCGATGGCAAGGGAAACCCGCCATCCGTTGGATTGCATCTTTTGTGTGCCATAGTTGACCAAATTGGCCAAGAGAATCCCAATGGTCACCGCAAGTTGGAAGAGGATGTTGAGAGCTCCACGCCATTTGGGGGGTGCCATCTCAGAAAGGTAGAGCGGCACAGATTGATTGGCAAATCCCACTCCCCATCCAAGTAAAATCCTACCAATGATGAGCATGACGATCTTATGGGCAGCAGATGTGAATACAACTCCAAGGCAAAAAGCAACGCCAGCAATAAGCATGGTGGCTTTGCGGCCATAATGTCGCGTCGGCAGGGAAGAACTTGAAAAGAAACTCGTCCATAGATGTCACACCACCTACAAGAGTAAAATCCCATGGTCCCCATAAGTCAAGAGTGAATCGGGAGGTGTAAGTTAAACCCACAAGGCCACAATCCAGGTTGAGGACAAAAAACAAGAATTTCAAAAGAAAATTGTCATGAAAACCTACATGAGTGAAACCAAAATAGTGAAAAAAAATCCATTTGCAAAACTCTACAACTTGGCAACACCTCAAGCTAGTAGAAGACAAAAAAGAACCTATACTCAAGAAGTCCAATACAAAACAAATGAAGTGTGTACCTGAGATGCCAACATCATATCCAAACATGAGACCGCCCGAAGCGGCAAGAACACAAACCAACCATAGAAAGAATGTGGTTCGACCAGGGTAGTGTTTGATATCCCCAACGGACATCATTGTTCCATGGGCCATTTTGTTGGACAATGCTCACCACAAACTAACATGCAAGTCTACACAATTGGCAATACAACAAACTCTACAACAATAGGATGTTGGCTACAAGAGTGACAACCAATGCAAAGTGCAAATGTAGCCCAACTCGTTAAAAAGATGTGAAAATAGGTAGGGAGGAGTGCCCTTTTATACTACTTTGAAGTTTGATCCTACTAGCGAGACTCTAAAGAAAAAGTGCACACTTCAAGCGTTCTAAGGGTATCCTTCTTGCGAGGCTTCAAATAAATGGGCATTGTTGGTATTCATGACAAATGTTTTGAAACATCATGATTTGTTGTTGTAGGTATGAATGAAATATATATATATATATATATATATATATATATATATATATATATATATATATATATTACTTTAAAAAAATATAAGTAATGAAAAATGAAAAGCATTCATTTGGGGAACTATGTAGAAGAAATCCAAAAAGTAAAAACAAGACCACAACATGGAATTTTGTGATGTGGCACGGCTTTGGAATCATTCTCAAAGACCAAAAGGACCTTGTCTAATATTTGCAGTGTATAATAGATGTATACCAAAGTTTCAAAGATTGAAATTTTAAGAATTGTATATTATAGAATGCCTTGTTTTTTTGTTAAACAAGCTACATAGCTATTAGTTTATACAAATTCAATTTTCTTAGAATTTTAGAAATTTTAATTCTTTGTATTGGCAAGATATTAAAGGATTTGAGGATCTTTTGATTTTTGACAATTTTTCTTAGAAGAGGCGCCTCCTTGCAAAACGGAAGTGTATTGTAGTTGGGGTAATAAAARGGAGGTATGATGATTCTCTTGTCAAATTATCACATTTCTAATGTTGGATATTATTTTTAAGGAGAACAAAGGCAATGGACTTCAAAGAAAGAAAATTTTCTTTTGTTGATTTTGTTGYTTGACTTGACTTGATTTAACAAGTCACAGCTAAATTTGAGAATGTTACCAAAGCCACACCTAAACTAGTTGGATTTCAAAAAATAAATCTTTAAAGTTTCTTTTTGTTCTAAATGGAGACAAAACTTCATCACATGTACTTGTTTATTCATAGACAACTAGCTCATGCCTTGATACAAATGRATGAAATTCTAATTTCCAATATTTATATGCTTCATTCTTTATTAGCATAGTTGCAATTTAAGAAATATAATCCAAAAGCAAAAGTAG
>VACF01001180.1:0-32820 GCA_006891605.1 Pleurozium schreberi
AAGTCTAACTAAGAGTCTAATGCTACTCCTAGGGCTGAATGTACATCATCTACACTAATATGTACATGTTCTTTAACAGAGTACAAGGCCCTCATTGCCAAAGGGACATGGGAGCTTGCACCTCTTCCTCCCAAGAGATCAAGTGTGGGTTGTAAGTGGGTTTTCTCCATCAAGAGGGATGCCTTGGGTCACATTGTGAGGTACAAGACAAGGCTGGTTGCTAGGGGGTTTTCCCAAGTGGAGGGGGTGGATTTTAATGAGACATTTGCCCCCGTTGCCAAGTTTAGTACCATTCGGTGCRTTGTGGCTCTTGGGGCAGCCATGGATTTGGAGATGCACCAAATGGATGTGAAGACGGCTTTCCTCAACCCCAAGTTGGAGGAGGTCATCTACATGGATCAGCCCCAAGGCCTTGTGCAAGAGGGCAAGGAGCATCTCAAGTGCAAGTTGAAGAAGGCACTCCCCGGGTTGAAGYAATCGGGGAGAGCATGGTATCAAGATATTGATGCCATGTTTGGGAGAAAGGGCTTCCAAAGAGGCCATGCTGATCACTCCTTGTACGCCATGCAAAGTGGTGAGCATTTGGTGATTGTGATCCTTTATGTGGATGATTTGATCCTCCTTGCAAGTAGCATGCCCAAGATGCTTGAAGTGAAGGCTATGCTCCACAAGGAGTATGAGATGACGGATCTTGGAGAGTTGAGCTATTGCCTTGGAGTGGAGTTCAAGAGGGATAAAGTTGCCCGCACCATCACCATGAGCCAACACAAGTACCTTGAGGAGATCTTGAAGCGCTTCAAGATGGAGGAGTGCAAAGCCATAGGTACACCCCTTGACACGCATGAGAAGTTGCCCAAGCTCACAGATGCTGAATTTGAGGAGGTGAGGGCTGAAATGCAAGGTGTGCCTTACAAGGCAGCGGTGGGTTGCTTGATGTATGCCATGGTGGCCTCAAGGCCTGATTTGGCCTTCCCGGTGAGTGTTGTGAGCCAACACATGAATCTCACGAAGCGGATGAAGTTCTTTCAATTCCGAGAACTCCATACATGGCACTGCCGCACGCACAGGAAAATGAGCAACGCAATGACGGTGTAGGATGTGAAGAGACAATTGCGTTGAATGTAGTGAACACAATTAAACGTCGCGGAAGTAGCGGTGGGTGCAAGCAAAAGTACTAGACAAGAAGATGATGGACTATATAGGCACAGGAAAGCAACCTCAATGGGATGTCCAATGTAATGGAGTCAAGACCTCACCTTTTTGTGAACGATGGCGTACGTGAGAAGGAAGTCACACAATTGCACCCTAGACCACCACGGGCCACTGGTGCCGATCTTCCATGTGCACTCTTCAAAACGTAGAGCACAATATTAAATGGTCCTAGATGTTCAAGGTTCGGCAAACAAATTTAAAGTCCGTAGAAAAGGTGCCCAGTTCGTGGCAAGTCGGCAACCTATTCGAAGCGCCTCATCAGGTAACAAAGATGACCGGGATGAGACCTTAGCTCCAATGTTACAACAACATTATGGTGTTGCACGGCTTCCACCACGATAATCTATGATAATATTGAAGGAGTCTATTTTAAAAAGTCAAACGGTGACCGCGAGGAAGATAATCCTTCACGGAAAGCCAGAAGCATTGGAATCGTCGGTGAAAGAACCCTCTACAACAAAGAATAAAATAGTGATGTAACCCTTTGCAATGTCTCTAGTGAAAAAACAGAATGTGGGTAGAACCTCGCTTAATGCATTTCCTCCAATTTCAAGGAGAAAAATGAAACTAGTCCCTCATCTTCGAGAAGGCATTGAGAAACTGTTACTAGAAGTAAAAAAGGAAAAGGCAACGGGCCCATCTAAGAGATCAGTGAAACGTAAGGGAGCAAAAGAGGACGGGGTGACAATTGTATAGTCATCATCAAATGACACATCAAACGATGAAGCCGACTATTTTGGAACTAGATGTAATAGTAGCGGGGCTGAGGTAAAAGGAGATAGTGATTATGCGCCTTAGGGATGTATGCATACGCGTTAATCCATGATCCATGTAGGTGCTCATGATTTATGGACCACGTAATGACAAATTGTTAATGATGTATTTATCAATTTTGTTATCAAACTAATTTTTTAATACACATGTTCAAGCACCCTGAAACGGTACGATTCTTATAAAATTTGCATGCAAAACCAAGGGTGCATTCAATAAACATTAATTGTGACCTTGTTTATTTTGAAATTGTGAATGTAAATGTATAATTACGCAATTTGTACTTCATAAAATAAAGGTCCTTTAAATTTCAAAATTTCAAAAAGGACAAATAATTACTTGATTGTGGTGGAACATTTACATCCTTTCTCTCATAGGACTTCTTGACTCTGACATCCGTATTGGTTGCGGGAATCTCCTCAGCCTCCACAATCTCCCACAAATACTTCTCGGCCAAGATCGTCTCCATCTTGAACTTCCATAGTCCAAAGTTCTCTATATTGAACTTGTCAAGGACCCTCACGCCATATCCATCACTATTGGCCATAGTGGATGACTTCCACTTCATTCCAAGCCCAAATGATCAATTCAAATCCCTGCAATAAACCTCAATGTGCACCACTCTCCCTCTTGTGGTTGAACTAAGTCCAATAGGGCCTCAAATGGCCCAAATCTTTCCAATGCACTTTCAAGTGCTCCAAATCTTTCAAATCAGACCTCAAGTGGTCTTAAACTCTCCAATGCACATTCAAGTGTTTCAAATCACTCAAATAAGATTCCAAAGGCTCCAAATCTCTTAAATAAACACTCAAGTGCTTCAATTCACTCAAATCAGACCCCAAGTGGTTCAAATCTCTCCAGTGAACATTCAAATGCTCCAAATTACTTCAATGGTGCACCAAATGCACAAATCAGCCCGTTTGGAGACTAGGCCAAACCCTAGCTCCCTATTTAGGCTATGAAGCACCTAATGAGCTCTCTTGAGTGCCCAACAAATACAATCAGCCCTCAACGAACTAGAATGAACTCAAAGCAAGAAAATACCTCACCAAAAGGTCAAAATCTTGAATCAAAATTCTCCAATCGACCCCAAACTTCACTTGATCCAAGTTCGAATAGTGCTCCTCCAACACACCTTGCAATGAAATCTGATCTTTAATAGCAACTCACATGAGTGGGCCCATAATCTATTGAAAAAGGAACACCAAGCCAATGTAATCCAATGAAGAGGGATCTCAAACAAGTGTGAGAAAAGGGGTGCAAAACTCATGCTAAGGGCTGCTCTCTTATACTACTCTTCTACCAAGTGCCATGACTAACCATATGGGTTATGTCTGCCCCTCCTTATTATTTCCACTAGGAGGACTACCCCTCTCTATTATCACCACTAAGTTTGGCTACAAACAACACCTAATTAAGGTCAGCCAGTACCAAGAGCTTCCACAAACAATCTATGCTATATTACTCACTTCTTTCAACACATAAAAGTTCAAAAAGATACATTCAAAAGTCAAAATTTATAACCAAATTAGGTTATCAACACATTTTGAACTACACGGTTTAAATTGTGAAAGTGACATTTAGGGCACATAAATTTTGTTAGTGATGAACGACATATTTAGATATCAAATATATATGACATATTCAGGTTTCAGAGTGCACAGTCTAAAACATATAAACAAGTATAGATTTCAAACATTTGACGTAGGTATACATTCCACGAACGTATGATAAATTTATATTATAGACTATGCGATTTAAATTGTAAAAAGTGCCAAACTAACAAAAAATTGCCATATTCATGAAATTTGGCATGTGTTTTTCCTACCTTCAAAGCCCTCAAAGTAAAAACTCTTCAAAAATTTTAAGTCATTATTCAGAATTGAATGGTTTTATTTTTGAAAATATTTATCGGTGTCTGATTTGACATAAAAATTAAAAAAACCATTATAACCTTTGCAATATTTATCAAAGTGACATCAAGAAAAGCTTGTTACGTAGATTATGATGAGTGGCATCCATCCTAAAAAATTTATTATGAAATTCAAAATTATTAAGTTAGTAAACCTTACCAAAGCTTTCAGAAACCAAAAACTGGATTATTTGGTCTGTTAGAGGTTGAGCGGAATGTACCCAATATTGTTTAACCTCTACCTATAAGAAGACATTGTAGACATTCCACTTTGCCCCAAAAGATCTAAACATTAAGCATTCATTAAAATAGTCTAAATATAATTTATATTGTTGTTTCTATACTATTATTTTCAATATTTTAGAAATTAAGAATATTAATTAAAACACTAATCTTTATAATAGATCCAACTTTTTTCAATATATGATTTTGTAGGTGATTTTATAGGGCCCACATGTCTTGTTCATTGCTTMAACATAATCTTGAATTTTTAAGAGATAATCTAATAGAGATGAAATCATATGATATCTATGGTATACAAAATTGCATGGTACATTAGATTGTGAACCTAGACTATGCACTGAATAGATGGCTCCCCATCTTCACACACACCCTCCGCATTTATTGATCAAAATTAAAAATACCTCCCCTCCCTAAATACCCCCCTTGAATACATATACAAAATACATATACTAAATATGTATACTAAATATCCCATATTGATTGTTCATCCTATTCTGAAGATTATAAGAAGTGGAAGGGAGGACGCAAATTTAAAAAATTTGATTTTTAATTAAAAAATTTGATTTAAAATCTTTAAATTTTGATTTAAAAATTTTAAAAAAATTATTTAAAATTTTAAAAAATTAATTTTTAATTAAAATTTTTAATTTTAAAAATTTGCTAAGCAGTTGGATTGAGTTAATAATTTTTTTTAAATGTTGTATCTTGGGTGCATGCCTCACTATGCCTATGCACCCAAAGGACAGCACCTACTACTCAAATGTTTTCAATCAGCTAGACAATCAAATGTTTTCACACATGGCAATAAAGAAATTACTCAATTGAGTAAATCATCAAATATTTGCAATGAAGAAGTGAGAGTTTGCGTTTGAAAAAATTGACAAGATGAAACTCTTTGAAGCAACAAAATTGGGGTTGATGGAATTTGGGATTGTGCTTCTTTTCTACTATTTTTTTTTCAATGCGAGGCGATCGACATTGCTCATTTCCTAACCTCCGTTTCTAGATTCTCGTGAATTTCCCCCRTCTTTAGCTGTTCTTGATTGCCCACTGCAGTTCCGCATGGATTGCTTGCTTCCACGTGCTTTGATGAGGGATATGGACTCTAGAACAACCGAGTGCGCGAATTTTAGGAAGAAATAGTTCTCTTTGTCAAATTCTTTGCCTAACCGCTGCGGTGGATTGGGGGGGTCTTGTTAGCTGTCCGTACTTATCGTCCCTCGTGGTGTCACTTTCTGGAAATTGCATGTGCGGTGTGTTTAGCCACCCCTAAGAACTGACTGGACGTCATTGCATCTTGTGAAGCAGCTGCCGAGAATCCATTCGCCAACCTGATGACGGATTTGCCAAAGCCCGGTGGAGGCAGCTACGGGAAGTTTTACAGTCTCGTGAAGTTGAACGATGCCAGAGTTGGTGAGTTTGGGCACACGCTGTCCGTCTTGCATTGGGGACAAGCGGCGCTTCCAGCTGAACCGATTGAAGGATCGATTTCATTGGGATGGGGGTCGTGGGGTGTATCAGTCARTTTGTACCTGGTTTTGTTGCGCGGTCCGGAAATCCATTTGCTGCAGGGAAACTGAGTTGGAACTTAGATTTTCTCGTGGCAACTTGAAAGTTCCGTGTGGGYGTGTCTGAATTGTGAACTCAGTTTAGCGATCTYTTACAAGCGGATCGTGCTCTGGCAATCTCAGATTCTTCGTGTTACTTGAATGTGCAGATTCGCTGCCCTACTCTATCAGGTACCTATTGGAGTCCGCGATTCGCAACTGTGACAACTTTCATGTATCCCCAAATGATGTTGAGAAGATTTTGGACTGGGTGAAGACTGCTCCTAAGCAAGTGGAAATCCCGTTCAAGCCTGCTCGAGTTATCCTACAGGTGTGATGATGATTTTGCGGAGTCTCCCCCTCTCCTCCTCTCGTTCTGACGCTTCGGCTGTTGAACCTGTTCATTCCATTACATGCTTCCTTTGATGCCACTACATTTGGGAAGTCTTGACGAGGGTGTTAGTTTGAACCTGCTAAGTCGCTGCCACCATCCTGGTAGGTCGGTTGGTCCGCCAGTCTGCCTCATCGCCGTCGTCGACATAGAGAGGATGAGGCACAGCTCATCAGTACTTCAGACTTGATTGTTGTTGGCCRTGGAGCAGCCTGACGAGCTTGAGTTCACGATTTTGTTTCAGGACTTCACTGGAGTACCGGCAGTGGTCGACCTCGCTGCTATGCGTGATGCCATCAMGCGGTTGGGCGGAGATCCAGACAAGATCAATCCTCTGGTGTGTGGTCTGCCTTGATCCAACCTTGTAGACGATTTTGGATTAGTTTTGGTCACCTTCTATCAGTCAAACCTAAGATTGAGATCGAATTCCTAATATTTGGAAACTCTAAGGGTTGCACTGAAACGGATGACGTGTTTGAACTGCTTTTGGYGCAACCAGGTACCCGTGGATCTGGTCATCGACCATTCAGTGCAGGTGGATGTTGCTCGCCGTGCCAACGCACTTCAGGCAAACATGGATTTGGAGTTCAGCCGTAACAAGGAACGGTTCGGTTTTCTGAAGTGGGGAGCCAAGGCCTTTAAGAACATGCTTGTGGTTCCACCGGGCTCCGGGATCGTGCATCAGGTTTGTGCGTATGTCTAATTACGGCCTGGATGATGACAGCTGGGAGTGGCAATGCAGAATTATGGCTGAGTGGTGATCTTTGAGGCGTCGTTGACGAGAGTGCTTCGGATTCTGCAGGTGAACCTGGAGTATCTGGCCCGTGTTGTGTTTAACAGCAATGGCGTCCTGTATCCTGACACCCTCGTGGGAACAGACTCGCACACAACTATGATCGATGGACTTGGTGTGGCCGGATGGGGAGTGGGAGGAATTGAAGCTGAGGCAGCCATGCTCGGACAGGTGAGAGCTTCGTGGGTTCATCGTGTTGGAGTATCGGGATTATTGCGTGGGTGGTGGTTTGCATCTGTCGGTGTTAGGACGGGTCATGATCGCAGGATCACTCCTGAGATTCCACTTGCAATGGCAACTCTGCACAATGGAGTATGAGTCACCGATTGCTTTGTCGTTTTGATGCACAGCCGATGAGTATGGTTCTGCCTGGTGTCGTGGGGTTCAAGCTGAATGGCAAGCTGCGCACCGGAGTAACAGCCACAGATCTTGTGTTGACTGTAACCCAAATTCTGAGAAAAATGGGCGTGGTAGGGAAGTTCGTGGAATTTTACGGTAAGCAGTCGCGGTTGATGCTGTGGTGTCTTTGGAGATCGCCCTCATGTGATTGTCTTCGGCTGACTGCTTAGTCGTCTTGGTGCTCGAAGTGAATGTCGGTTGTCTATTTTCCCCACCTAACTGAAGCTTGGTTGCTGTCTCTCCAGGGAAGGGCATGTCGGAGCTGACCCTGGCCGACAGGGCGACGATCGCGAACATGTCCCCGGAGTACGGCGCTACTATGGGTTTCTTTCCCGTTGATCGTGTCACACTGGATTATTTGAGGTTGACGGGTCGGGATGAGAAGAAGGTGATGCATATTGCTTCTCGGGTCAGGTTGAGGGGTCTGAGGAGCCCGAGTCATGCTTGAGTGAGCGACATTTTGCATCACGTCGTGTAGCTGCTCGTGGTCTTGTTCCCACTATTACGTAGGTCAGCTTGATGTCAGGTTTTATATGTTTAGGGTYTAGGGGTTCGTAGATTGTTTTGACATCCACGTCCAAGCGGAACCTACTGAATCCATGTGCCTGATCAGGTTGAAGAGGTTGAGGCTTACCTGCGGGCGAACGATCTATTCGTAGACCACGAGAAGGTGAGAAGCGAGTATGAACTGCTGGTTTGGCTCAACGCACCGACTTCTGCAGTGTTGAGTCATGTGGCTAACAGCATCCTGCTTGAAGCGTTGCTTTTGATTGATGATGTCTTTACTTCTAGGGTCGGTCACCTTTCCGGAATTGTGCATAATTTTGTGGGTCAAAAACTGCACTTAGCATAGATATGCCAGCCCTGGAGGATATCAAACCCGGCATGGATATCGTTGTGAAAACGGACAACAACAAGGAGTTCACCTGCGTGCTTCGGTTCGACACCCAGGTCGAGTTGACGTACTTTTCGCACGGGGGCATTCTACAGTATGTGTTGCGCCAGCTGCTAAACCAGTAAGGTAAAACAGCCCATTCCGGACTTTTTACCCAGTGTGGACTCCTAGGAATGACCCCATTATGGTGTTCTATCAGCGAATCAGATTGGCGCCACAATCAATGTTTTAGCTAATTGGAATGAAGTGATTAGTGACCATAATTGGAACTTTCAGTGTTAATTCATTATTGAAGGTGACTTTTTCAGGTCTTCCATATTAGAAAATATTGTGACCGCAATAGGTGAGTGAGATGAGCGTTATGGATACAATTTTGGTTGGTTTTGGGTAGTCTACAGGCTCTTTTAGGCCATGATGGGCTGAACACTTCAAAAATTCATAACAAATTACACTTTGTCGAAAAAATATAATTTCAATTTCTCTTGCCATTTCTATCACTAGTCTTTACGAGGAAAAAAAATTAGAAAATTTCAGCAATGACATGAGGGCAAACCCCCATTTGCTCTGGAATGGGTTGTTTTACCTTAGGTCCTATTCACGGAGGTCGGGGCTCGCAAGGCCAGTGGGGTGGGTGCTCAGGTTAAGGTACACCGTTCAGTAGGAGGGAAACGTGCTGAGGCAACCTTAAAAAATTTGATATTGTTAGCGTCGAAATTGAAGTTCTATACAGACGCTGACGTTTACATCCATCGAATCCGTTTAGGGGGATTGTTCTCATTAGAACCGCGCATGGGACCTCGGAGTGGTTTGAATGCACATTGCATGCCGCTTGGCGTTCCTTTGTGGACCTTCCCCTCCAAGTGCAATCGTGGTTTTGAGTTGCCTGTGATCTAGACTGTCGGCAGGGCTCTCAGCTTTAGTTGCGTGGCGTCAATTGCTGTTTGTTGCTGTCAATTTGTAACCAGGGTCAACGGGGATGCTCCTTGATCATGTGCAACTTGCCTGACCCCATGACCAAGGTTGTCACCAGATTTTCATTTGCTTCATATTTGTTTCTTTACATTTGTTGCAACAAATTTGAAAGTTGCGTACAATGTAATTATGTTTGCAGTCACTCTTCTTTCAATATCAAAATTGTGGTATAATTGTTCAGTATTGTATCAATTGTGATTTATTAGTACTTTTGTTTGTTTTCATTTCTGAATTATAATTGAAACAACATACACACGTCACTATAATGTTGCAATATTGCAACAATTTTTTATTGATTTACATTTGATGCAATATTGTTATTTTTACTTATTCTTATATTGTTTTAGAATCTTGATATAATAAGAAATAATATTGAATGCTATGTAGTACCATGTTTTTGTTGCCAAAAGGTTGTCACCTCCATTTGGACCCTTCAGCTTTCTTGGCATTATTCATAATGTAGTTGAATCTTTTTGTTTCCCTCAATCAACATTCATACTTTATGCAATGAATACCCCTCTAGTATACCAAATTTTGGTGTCAAAAAAAAAAACTCCATTTTTGGTGAATTTTAAATTAAAAAAATTCACAATTTTATATGAAAAAACATAGAAAAAAATTGGTGATGAATTTTTTAGATTTCATTGTGGAGATATGTAGGTTACATCAATATGGACATCTTTCCTTGAACAAGCCTCTCGAAAAAAATTCACAATTCCCTCTATAGAGATTTCGATGGAAGTATGAATAGTGCCCAATTTTTGAAAATTGATGTCCCTTTATTATAATTAGATTTTGGAATTTTACCCTCACATTGTTACTAATTTTGCACATTTGAGCGTGATGGTCCAATTACTTTGCCAAAATGTAATTAGATTTAATGTAGCCAAATTGTGTTAATAAACATGTTGCAATATTAAAATTTTAAGTAACTTTCTCAATATTGATTCACCTTTCATTTATTATTGTTTTGTATTTGTTTTTAGTTTTGAATTTGAGTTGATATAATGTACAGCTATTATCGTTTGCCATGGTTAAATTTGCACCGTGAACAATGTCATCATTGGGATTATTGTGTTCCAATTCCATCTTAGAGCTCTTAATGATATAGTTCTTTCAATCTTGGACCTACTTCTATTTAGCAACTTTTTAAAGAATGAAAATCAAGCGTGATTTTCTTAAAAATAATTTTACTTGACTCTCAACTCAATTTCTCAACCCCAAAAAATTTAATTCCAAAGTCTGGAGTGCAAAAACTTTCTGAAAATGGCAGTCTAAGTCATTTGAAATTTTAGGCTTACTAGTGTTCAAAAAAACTTCTTGTTTGAACTTTGAATGATAATATTGTACCATCTGTATCATCAAACTTCATGAAATTCTTACCACATGATCTTAGAAAAATATGTATAAGATCTCACAATTAGATTCTAAAAAAAAAAATTTTGTTACCTTGGAAGAACACATCAAAAATGGCAGTTTTGAGTATTTTTTGACAAAAAAATGCCCTTCATCATGTAGGAGTTAAGGCTTACATTTTTTCATAACTTTTGATTGCATGGTTAAGAAGGTATTGTATGATATGTAGCTTTYTTTGATTTTTGTGCAACTCGGGCAAGTCAAAAATTTTATGGAAAAATCACGCTTTAAAAAAATAAAGATAAAAATTTGGTTTTTTAAATTCAGATATACATGAAAAAAGTTTTGAATCATTCTATTTTGATTAATTAGATGAAAGTTATGAGGAATTTTAGTTTCCAAGTACGTATGGATTCTCTGCGCTAAAATAAATTTTGAAGTCTTTTATTTAACTCAATTATTTTTATTTTTGAAAAAAAATAAACATTGGATTTAGATTGTTTATGTCAATATTACAACCATTGGCATTGGTATTTTTCAATTTAATAACTGAGTTCTTTTTAGTTTTGTATTTTGACTCATTCTCCCGCTCATTCTCTACTTCTTTTTACTTATTATTTTTTTCTATATATTGTACAATTTTATATGATTTGAATTTTTTCAAGTATGTACCCAAATTGCCTTGAAGAATGTATCCAAAAAGTTACCACCATTTTGGGCAATTATTTACACAAATGTGACCTTGTGAAGTATAGGTGCTTGTGTTTTTGCAAGGCCAAAAAATGGATTTATGTCAATTCAAACACTATTATCTTGCAATCTACATGGTGGAAATTTTTGAATTTTTTCTACATCTTCTCAAATTGGCTTACGACAAGATCCTACTGTTACATGTGTCTATAAATGTTTCATTCCATAATTTGGTTCTTGTAGGGTGATGGCCTTCTATGGATCCCACCAAATGTTGTCTCTGTTACAATTTCACTACATGTCAGTGTGTCAAACAAGTTAATCTTTTAATTATATTATAGTATGACTTTAGCAAATGTGGTTTTAGTTGTCTACACTTATAATGTATCATGAAAAAATTTCATCACATTCAAAGAATTTTAAGAATTTTTAGTGAATTATTTAGTTGAAAAAGTAAGTTTTGTCCTATCATCCTGTGTACCTAGAAGCCTCTTACAATTAGTGGTCCAATACATAAAATAATTAATTTTATCATTGAAGATTGAATGAATTGTGCACTATGATGCTTGCAAATCCCAAATCATTAGGAAAAATATGAGGTCTCCAAAAGGCTGTTAGAATGAATCAACCGCAAGGCCCTCTGACATTACAGAATTTTTTTTTTTTTTTTTTAAATTTAAATTAAATTTTTTTTTTAAATTCATTAAAAAAAAATTTAATTTAAAAAAAAAAAAAAATTATTGAGAATCTGACGTGGCACTAGTAATGCCACGCAGTATTTCAAAAAAAAAAAAAAAATACCATATTAGCACTGCGGCCTTTTAGAACTCACGGCCTTCCGGACACCTCAAATTTTTCCTAATGTAACCCCTAAAGTCCCATTGTTCCCTCGGGGGACAATTTGGATTTTGGGCAGGTTCCTGTGACCTTGATTTTTGATGAAACTTTTTGAAACTTTCTCATAAGATAGAGAAACTGATTTATCTTTGTGAGAATATTTTTTTTATTTCAATTGGTGCCCAGGAGCAAAAGTTATACAACAAAAAACCTAAGGGTTGGCACTTTGGCCTTCATGCTATGAAGCTCCAAGTTTCACATATGATATTGTTCATTCACCTTTTACAACCCAAGAAAGTTGGGATTTGGCCTTAAAGTGGGATGTACAAAAACATTATGTGCAATATCAATAGTGAAAAACTACTGTCATGTTCAAAGCAATGTTTTTTTCTAAGTAATTTAATCACTATGAGATTCTATATTGAGTGGTTGGATTGTGAAGTACAAAGTGAATGATGTACATCCAAGTGATTATGTTGAACGCATGCCATAATATAGGCTTAGTGACTTTTGTGGAAGGTTTTGAATTAGTTCATTCAAGGATGTATAAAGAAAAAAACTTACATTAATGGATATCTTATGTCTATGTTCTTCTTCACATGCCACACTTTATTTTGCACAAAAAAAAATACATTCTTCCTCTTCCTTACGAGTCTGAGACTATCAAGGGTTAAAGTTTCTCTCAAGTGGTGACAACAAAATCCATTGCATAGCCATTTTGGAATAGAAGTCATTTTCATCTACATATTTGTATTTTGCTTATTCAATTTGACTATTTCCTTTATTTTTAACGATTATCATTTTTTCATTCTAAAAAAATATATTTCATCAATGTTTTGGAGGACCAAGGAGTTAATTTATGCAAAATCACTCCTAAAATTTAGCCTGCTAGTAAAAATATTTCACTTATATTAAGATTCAGTTGTATCCCATTGACCACATGCAATTTTGAGCTGTTCTCCACAACAATAAAGAGGCTTATGGTCAATCAATTTTTCATAATGGTTCTTTTTTGAGATGTGAATCCACTTGAAAAAAAAACATTGTTGAATACTCTGTATTATGTGACATATTTCCCAAAGTAGTGAGCAAGAAAGGAGGAAGTAATGAGCACAAAAGTAGTTCTAAATTGATTGTAATTGGAAGACTAGGCATTGGCTATGGGTCCAGAGCACTTTTCGGCTTCTAAAACATTAGATGAGAAACGAGGCCTCTAGAGGGTCGTTTCAGGTATGTTCCCCTTGTTGTTCTCAATGCAGTGATGGAACGGGTGGCTGCTGTCAGAAAAATAATAAAAAATAAAAATAAAAAAACAAATTGGAGGTCTTGAAATGTAAAAAAAAAGTTTTTTTTTAATTACAAAAAAAAAAATCTGACGTGGTAGTCACTTTGCCACGTCAAGTTGCTGCTGCAGTGCTTCGGGAATGCAGGAACGCAACAAGGAATTCGTAGCCCTCCCTGAGCCTCAAGAAACATGTGATATTTATAATAATTTCAACTCAAGCAATAATTACTAAAAAATTTGCAACCCTTATAATTTAAATCTTTCTACATGGCAAAAAAATCTATATCTTCTTGAATTGCTCTTAAACATGTGCGGAATTGCTTACGTGATCGGCTATGGATGCTTCTACTATTCAAGGGAATTTTTGACCCATTTCATTGACAAATTTGAGTGGAATTGTATTAAATGTAAACGTGGCCTAATTATCCAAAAAAAAATTGCTTGTGTATCTCAATTCTTAGCAGTCTAAAGTTTGCTAATAGGAATGGAAATCAAAGGAAATTTCCATTATACTTTACAACAAGTGCGACAATCACACAAATGTTGATCATCAGACTTCACACGGAGATCATCCCTATAATTAAACTACCCCATTCTAACCACCCATCATTACACCTTTGCCATGGGGATTTGGCATCTCCATAGTGGCCGCAATGCCTTGAGACCAACTCTACAAAAGTTTCTTGTGCAAAGAAGAAATGTTGAAATTATGTTTGGAATTCAACAACTTTCTAATTTCAGTTCTCATTCCTCCTTTGTTTCATCAGCAATTACTGGATATTAGGGGTATTCACACCTTCACTCCACAAAAATTCTATGAAGATTGAGAGAAACAAAGAGCCAATTGGTAGCCTAAATTTGTGAAGAAGGTGCGACACCCAAATCTTGTGAGTGGAGAATGAAAACAGAGAATGGAGTTCCATGCAACAAAAGTTGTGCTAAAGTCACCATAGCATAACTAAAGGAACCAATGGAGGAGCAATGAGGAGGCAGAAAGCAAGGGTGGTGGAATATTCTTATTGTGTGAAGAGTTCTCCACCTTCTTTATTCACCTCCAGAGGAGAATAATGAAAGCCGAGAACTCTTCACTCAAGAAGAATATTCAGCTTTGGAGAGCCAATCCGAAATTGACACATCCCCATTCACTTGGAGAATTTAAGAGGAGTGAAGGTGTGACTACCCCTATTCTAAGCCCTATTTGCTTCCTTCAAGGATTCTGTTTGTATTGTTTCTTGCAAAGGTGGTGACTTTCAGGGAAAAAAGCGTCCAATCTTGAATKAACCATATCACCACATTTGGATGAACAGACATAGGTTTGGATGAATCCAAAATTAATCGTCTAGCATTTCCTCATCTTTATGGATGAAAAAGGTTACATCACTTTCATTAAGATCACCTAGGTTGTACGGCGTACTACCTTGGAAATTGAGAGCAATAACCTTAGCTTCATGATCTCATCCGCTCATGAATAAGGGCTTTATTGCTTGGCAGATCATGCCATTTCACAAAGTAACTGTAGTACGAACCTGGTTGTTCAAGACTTCAAGACCAAACCGTGAGATCAGCCTGAAAGCTGGGTCTTCATCATCACTATTTCTGCCAAAGACAAACTCGTCGTCCATCCCCCAAACAAAGCAAGAGAGAAAGCACTGGCCAGACGAAACGAATGAATATAATATAAGTTAAGGAACGGAAAATTTCCAGTATCAATCTACATGAAATAGCTAAACACTCTGCGTCATACAAGGTCCAGAAAAACAAAAATAGAATAGCGTGCTGCGTCAACACTGCTCAAGTGTTAACAAATCATGGTTGACCCTACACTGTCGATGATACGGGTAGCCTACAGAACAATGCGATCAAAGCTCTATTCCAAATGCTGGGCTGAGACAGCCTGAGTAAGAAAAAGCTTCGAGCACTGTCTGATCGTGTCCTCCGGACTTGTCACTGTGTGTCCTAYTGTCTTCGGAGACTCAAAAATTTCGTAGTCGTTGCCACCCTGGGAAGCCATGGAGATGCAATCAAATATGAGGAATCTTAACCCCGAAGTGTACTAATAGCCAAAAGTCGTTGCTTTCATATCTACTACAGTTGAAATGGATCATTTAGGAGGCTCAAATGAAGTATACCAAAGAAAGAAAGGAAGAAAATGTTTGAACGATAGATATATGCATTGGAGTATGACATACTCTGCTGTTAGCTTCCGAAGTGGACATCTATTTAAGCTTGGGTTCAAAAGATAAACACAAGCCAATTCGCACGTCCCAGACAACCAAACATGCTCCTGAATAATAAAAGATGGATATGTGTACCTGATAGGTTTTGTCGCCAAAAAAGTGGATCTCTGAAAATTCGTTCTCCAGCGTCTCCACATCCTTGAAGGGTATACATGGGAGATTTTTTTAGGGATAGGTATCTTTCCTACCTTTAAGGATGTAGGAGTGCATTGTGAACGGTTGGTTCCAAAGCATCTCCACATCCTTGAAGGGTATGTATGAGATGCCTTGACATTTAGGTGATGCTTATAAATTCAAGTAAACTAAACTAGGAAGGCCACTTGTACTTGGTGTATGTGTAGAACATTGACAATAACCAAAACCTAAAAAAGATGCAAACCTAGATAAAATACAATGCAATGAATTATAAAATTTAACATTCAATTCTAATTGCACCTTATAAGAAAAAATTGTAAGGAATAAAGAAAGCATTTGTAGCAAGTACAAGATAAAATCATGTATGAAGTCATTAGAACTTAGATTTAATTAAAAAAATAATCAAACATTCAAGTTGAAATCCAAACCTTCCCTTTGTGTTTTATGAACTATGTTTGTAGTATCATAATGAGATTGATATCCATGGTGACTATGAAAATCAATCTCTGATGGTGAGTAGTGATTATCATCTCCCCTCTGGCTTGTTTTCGTTGTAGTGCTCTGTGATGCGTCTCCAGAAATTTCCACTCTTTTGTCCGGTACCTTGCCTTGGGTCCTGTGAAACATGCAAAAAAGAAAAACAAAGTTGCTTCTCCTTAGCCTCACAAAGTTCTTTCCTTTCTTCGCATGACCCCCTCCACCTCCCATGGCTTCCACGTCGGCTTCCATGGAGGGAACAATGTCTGTTGACTAAGAATCTAACTTAACCCCTAAAGTTCCTTGACTATGTTCTCACCAAAAATGCTTCGAAACTGCCATTTTTAGTACAAGTACCAAATTTTGAAAAATATCATTTTTTGACACATGTAACCATAGGATCTTGTATTACTTTAGTTTGAGAATATGTGGAAAAAATTTCAGAAATTTCCACCATGTCGATTGCAAGATATTAGCATTTGAAGTGGCAAAAATCCTTTTTTTGGCCCTGCCAAAAACCAGGCAGCTGCACTTCACAAGGTCATATCATTATGAAAAAATGTCCAAAATGGTTGTGCTTCTTTGAATTCATTCTTCACGGCAAGTTGGCTACGTACATGAAAATTTTCAGATCATTTGGAGTTGTACAACATATAGGAAAAAAATAGTAAGTAAAGTACAAAGAAGTAGAGAATGATTCAAAATACTAAATTAGTTATAAAATTAAAAAACTCCAATATAAATGGTTGAATTGTTGTAATAAACAATCTACATCCAATAGCGTTATTTTTTTTCAAAAATATTGAAATTTCAGTAAAATAAAGGACTTCAAAGTTTTATTTGGTGTAGGGATTCCGTAACTGCCCTCAAACTAAAAAGCCTCATAACTTTCCTCTCAACTATTAAAATGCAATGATTCAAAGCATTTTGAGTGCATATAAATACGAAGAACGAATTTCAAATTTTTATTTATTAAAACTGTGATTTTTCAGATCTGCCCGGGCTGCCCGAGTTGAGAAACAAACAACATATTATGCAATAACTTTTGATTCATATTTTTGAATGTCATGAAATTTGTGCATATGAAAGATATTCCTCGTCCCCATGTTCTATTAAAATTTTCTGCCCAAAATATGCAAATCTCCAATCACACGTACCTGCCCAAAATTTCTATGTTGCCAAAAAAACGCATGTTGGTCCTTTAGGGGTTAACGAGACATATAATATTGCCCCCTACAAAGGCCCTCCCTTGCCGTGAAAATATGAATGTGACGGGACATATGCTACAATTTATAAAGTGACGGAGTGTTGGTGTGGAGCCGTTTACTGCTAAAAATACACGGCAAAGCTAAAGTGTCGTTGCCCAGACCGTTGAACACGACTGGTGGCGATGCTCTAAGTGTTTGTTTCATCCGGTCCGCGGTTCTGTAACTTCCTGCCCGCTGCCCCTTGGCCTCAAGGTGCACTCCCAGAGGCTCTAAGTTGGCTCAGAGATTACATCCGGGCAGCTGGAGGAGGGGTTGGGAAGGTGAGGAAAGGAACATTTAGCGGCCTTGTGCCAGGGACAGTCCCAGAACCCTGGACATAAAGCGTGGCCGCCGTGAATAAGGAAGGTCCCGTCCACTCGATGAATTCTGAAGAATGATAAATTCATTGAATCATCCGTTAGGTCTTGAAAAAACTCGTATTGGACAGAGGCACAATCTGACGACTTGATTGTCGCCTGATTGGGTGCTATTGGAATATTCCCTCTTTATTGTCACAACCTCGGTGACAATGAGAACGCCCGTGACTGTATGGAATGCATGTAAAACTGATTTGGAGATCTACTTGATCTCTTTYACACATATTGAACTCTTCATTGTTTCATTTTTACTAGTGTGCCCAGTGCCATTGTCTCAGCTAGTAGGATGATAAAGCTATCCCTATTAATCCCCTTAAATAAAAGTAAAAGTAATTTTCTATATTTTTAATTGAAAAAAATTTCAAACTTCAATAGCTTTCACATCATAGATGTAAAGACACATCATAGGTGTAAAAAAAATAATGATTATTCTCAAGGACATACCTCAACTCAATGTTGGATTATATATGTCAAAATAGAAATTAAAAAGAATAATTTGAGTGACTTTTTGGAATTGGAATTGCCTTTGTCCAAGTGCATGATGCTTTCACTTCTACATGAGTAGGAAGAAACTACATTTAGCTAGTAAAAAGAAACTATATGCTTTGCTTCATTGTCATTGTCAAGCTATAGCCAACCAAGAAATTCAAGTTCAATGTTAATAATAGATTTTCAAAAGTGAGAATGTCACCTCCTCCACTTTTTACAAACTTCTCTCTTAAATTTTGCCRGCCAACAATTSYAATTTGCCTCTTGCAAACATTGCACACTTCCATATAAAATTTTGATATTCTTTTTTTTTTTKCAAAACTTAGTCAATTTTGTACATAGAAGACTACTGGAAAAAATCACAATAAATTCATTAAATTAATTGGGTGACAACACTTATAATAATCATATGGGGACCCATTTTTGAGAAGTAGAATCTTTTAAAGTGTCTCTAAAAGTACAATTTATTTTGGTCTTATATATACTTAATTGTATATGGTTTGATTGTTGATTTTCTAAATATCAAACTTGTCATTTCAGTTTTACAACAAGTCTATGACAATTTCAATAGTTTAAGGAAAGTGGTTGAAAATTTCTATTTTTCTTCCCTTGCAATGACATTCAGTTTCATTTGTGTCAAAAAAATAAATAGTCTAGGGAATTTCCACTTTCTGAATTCATAGTCATTACATGTCTTATCCAAAAATTCCTTTTTTTTAAATTCATGATTTACAATCATCAATATTACATAAATGTTTTATCATGAAAAAGGTGCGTCCTACTATGCTGAATTATCCTCCTGACGTTTTTGGGTGTTTTCACCTCATACGCAATCAATCTGCTGATTTCAAGGGTAGCTTGTCCACGGGCACAGAATGCATTGTCGGTTCTGCATGATTTCACAAGAAACCAGCYCCGCAAAGATGTTTCGCATTATTGATTGTCGTTGTCAATTCACAATCATGCCGTTCTGACCTGCGCGCGTTCATTTCAGTCCTTGTTGTATGAATTCAATGAGTGTCTGCCGTCAATTCTTCGCGTGACCTAGCTAACATGTCGCAGGTTGTTGCGTGCCCATCGCCATTACGAGCTAGTTTCGCAGGTCAACTATAATGGGAACTTTCAATCTGGGAAGGTAAGTTGTCTTTCAGTCCGTCAGCATTTGAATTGTATCCAAGTTGCAAGAGCGACACTCCTACATTTGCCGATCAACATTTTGCCGACCACAKTTGCCGATCAGTCAATTKGTTTCAATTSGTTTCAATTCGCTTCAATTTGTTTCGATTTGCTTCAATTTGTTTCRATTTGYTTCAATTTGCTTCAATTTGTTTCAATGTATTTAGGGCTTAGGGTTTCTAGTGAAGGTATTCTTCTTATRTTCACGTATTTTCTRATTTGAATCGCTTCTTCATCAATGGCGGGATCGGGAGCTCCAGGAATTACTTGGTTATGTGAAATCTGCATTGTCTCGCGGCTCTCGGTGATGGTCGCTCTTTCTTTCAGGCCGTCAGAACGTGTATCCAAACTGCAAGTGCTACCGGTAAAATTAGAGATGTGCAATTAGKAAACATGCTTATTGCAAAGGGGACTCGACCAAGAGTTCAAAATTGGGCCTCATGTTTTTCTTAACAGTTTTCAGTAGGTCATGATTGGGGCTTCCAAAAAATTTCCATTTTTTTACCATCATATGCAATGCTCTTCACTAGAATGCTCTTCACTGGAACTTGGGGTTGAAATTTGGTCCAGTCAGAGTTTTTCGTTTCGCAATATGAATTGATCATTTAAAAATCGTGATTTATTGAAACTTTACGGGATAAATTGAAGAGAGTCAGGATAAATTCTTAGAAGGCGTCATTGGATTATCCTCAAGTCATATTGATATTCATCCACTCAACTTCCAAAATCGCCAGGTTTAGTCATCTCCTTCTGAAAGCTTCTCCTATAAATGGAGGCAAGTCTGTATTGATAAGGTAGTATGGCCTTAAAGCGACCTTTTAAGGTCTGATTAGCCTTTYTCMCAGGTTTCCATGGACAAAATGATTTTTAGCCCATTTTTCAGAGAAAGAAAAATAGATGCGGAACACAACACAAGTAAGGTAGGAGGTCCTAAAATGGAGTAGGTTCTAAAACCAATCAGGCTTTGGAGGTACATTTTGCACTTTCCAATGTACAAGCAGTCTACATTTGAGGAGGTGGTTGGTTTTAGAGCCCATTGAAATGCACTTTTCTGCAACTTCAAAAACTCATAACTAATTCCACAAAGCTTCAAAAAATATGAAACTACTTGGGTTAGATGCCAATTCCACTTGTCTTTTAAGTGAAATTTACTGAAATTTATTTCAAACAATTTTCCCTTGCCAAAATTGAGCTTCAACCTTTAGATGGGCGCTTTATGGACCTCCTACCTTAGTTTCGTATTTTTCCAAGCATTTTTGAATTACTTATGAATTTTCAAAGATTCAAGTCATAGGCACCTATTTGTGACCATAGGTGTCCCAAAATCCGTCCCCTTGTGACTTATAAAGAAATGTGCAGAAACCAAAGACAATGATTGGTTCTTACAATAAAAATAATATTTTTTCTTGAATTCATTAACAGACCAAAGAGGTCCATTCAAGGATCACCTAGCATCCATTCTACAGCTACCTACAGGACGGTTTGAAGAAGACGGGCGCTTTAAGGCCATACTACCTTACTGACGTGTTTTCCATGACATTTCAAACTGCATATTGATGCTCAAGAGTTGGGAGCCTTGAGAGTATTATTAAACATGATGTTGAGTTTGACTAGGTAACTTAGAGCATAAAGGTTTCAATAACGTGCTATCCTATTATGACTAGCCAACAAAGAAGGGACACAATTACCTAGAACAATGAACTTGTCATTTTGTCTACATAGCATAATAATGTTGTTCAAACATGCTCACAATGACAAATGCTCATCATATTCCAATGAAATTTGAGTTGTTGTTCACCCTATTGGTAATTTTTTATATCAAAATATGTTAGAGAACTTCAGGATTCATGATTTCAACCAAATGACTCTAATGATTCTATCGAGAACTTGTCCTGCGTGATTTTTGAGTCCAAGAATTTGTTCTAAAAAATAAGTCTCTTATAAAAACTTCAAATTACATTGAATAAATCCCCTCCCGATTATCGAAGTACAAGGCTCAAACCTTAACACCTCCTATTATGTACAGTACTAGGACTAGAGAGCAAGGTGGTGGCTAGATTCACTTTGCTTGTTGACATTGTGATCCACATTAGGAAATTATTGTGGTCATTCTAGGTGAGCAAAGTGAACAATATTAATGGATGCACTTTTTGCTGGTTTTGGTTTTTGGAATGACTTAGTGATAGCCTTGCACCAATGAACTTTATAACACATCACTTCAGAATTTCATAACAAATTCAGGCAGTTCCACTTTCAAGGACTTTGAAAACTATTTCTCCAAATGTTAAAGGAAAATTTTCAAATGTTCTTAAACCCTCCAAGAGATCCAATCAGAAATGCTGGCCAACCATAATACGGTGGCTTGCCTTAAACTTCCTATCCAAATTCAACAAAGAATCATCGAATAGTACAAAATATTTGACACAAGAGGGGGCATCCTGGGAAAGCGCTCCATACAGGAGATTCCACCAATTGTTCGTGAACCTTATGAGTTCTCTTCTACACTTCTATGATACTGATCTCAAAGGCTCCACCTTCGATCATCTACCACCAGAACCTACACTTCAAATGCGCAATGGCTCACGACTTCTACCTCCATGCCTGATCTTGGCAAGAATTCTCGGCCAGTGAGCTCGCAACAAGAAGTTGATACTCAATATGGAGCAGGAATGTGGAGCTAGTGGTGGAAGCTTAGTTGTGGTTTAGGTTTGCAATTGATAGCCAGCGATGGTGATCATAGGATTCGTTATGAAAAGGCAGTGGAAGCGCGGACAGGGTACTTGTGGATGCAATCCAGCCACGGGTTGCGAGACGGCCGCTTCACGGTGCGAAGCGCGCGCCACACCGCGCTGTTGCACTTGAAGCCCGAGCCGAAGGCGATTTGCCACACGCGGTCGCCGCGCTTCACGCGCTCCTTGGCTTCCATGTACGCGAGCTCGTACCACAAGGAGCTGCTGGACGTGTTGCCGAACCTGCTTGGAATTCGAGAATTTGGTCACTGGAGATGGATACAATTGACAAATGTTGCCCTTTTCATGATTGGTTTATATATGACGCTTTGTGAACAGATGTTTTCTTTTCTTTTTTGCAATGAGCTGGTGGCTATGGCGGATGCGGGATGGCTTACCTGTGGAGAGTCATTCGCGAGGGCTCCATGTGCCATCCCGTGAGTTCGAGATTCTTCTCGAGCTCGTCGAGCACGGCGCGGCCGCCGGCGTGGATGCAGAAGTGCTCGCACGCGAGCTTGAAATCCGGGATGTAGGCCTTCATTTTGAAATTCAGGCATTTGCGCGCGACGAGATTAGCGAAGAAGAGCAGCTGCTCCGAGAGCGGGAGGATGAGCGGCCCGAGTGTGGTGATGTTGGTTTTGAGCGCGTCGCCTGCGACGCCCATGAGGTCTTTCGAGAGCGACACGCCCACGTTCCGGTATTCGTCCTGCTGCTGGTACACGCACGAGTAGCACTTGTCGTCCGCKCCCTTGTGTGTTCGCACCGTGTGCACGAGCTCGTACTTGGATCGCCACCGCTCGCGTCCCCGATTCGAGAGCAGAATCGCTGCGCCTCCCATCCGGAAGATGCAGTTCTGCAACAGCATGGATCGGTCGTTGCCGAAGTACCAATTTAGGGTTAAGTTCTCCGTGCTCACCACCACCGCGTACGTGTTCCGGTGCACCTACATAGCAGTGACCCAAATTTTTCATGGGTTCAAACTGTAAAGCTTCGATATTGTGAATAGTGCAATTCAATTCGCACAGGGCCAAATTTTACATCACCAGAATCAGTGAAGAACATTGCATGCGCTCATCGAAGATTAAACAGAAATTGGGAAAAAAACGTCGCCATATGATCCACTCAAAACAAGACATGATCGAGCTGGGCCCTTACCTGGAGGAGGTCTCGCGCAATGTCGATAGAGATGAGTCCGGCGCTGCACCCCATGCCTGCGAGGTTGACGCTCTTGACATTGCCCCGCATTTTATAGTGGTTAATGATCATAGAGGAGAGCGACGGCGTCGGATTGAACAAGCTGCAATTCACCACCAGCACGCCCACGTCCTTGGGCTTCACGCCTGTCTTCTCGAAAAGCTCATCCAGGGCGCCGAACATGACCTGCTCCGCCTCCTCGCGCGCCTGCCGCATGTTGGGCTGCCCTTTCTTCACCGGCGTGACATCGTTGATGATGGACGTGGGGAGGTACGTTTGCTCGCCCAGCCCCGAGCGCAGCGTGATCTTCCGCTGGAACGTCATGCTCTCCTCGCTGAAGGCGCCCGTCTTCTCGCACGCCTGCAAAAAGCGCTCATTGGAGCATTGGAGTGCGTCCTCCGGCTTGTGGCATGCGAAGTCCACCAGGTAAACGGGACGCGGACGCATCATCACATACAGAGTTACGACGCATACACTCATGCCCGAGCACGCCAATGCACTCACCTGCACACCACCACGGGCACCACCACATTAATTACAGCCATCAACACTTTCAAATTCTCCGCACAAATCCTCCCCAGTCTGCATGCTGCTTGATTCGCAATTCTTGCGTCACGGCAACTGATTGGCGACAAACCTGATTACGACTTCAGAACGGCGTTCTCGCTTTCTCTCTCAGCGTCAATTTGAGCGTTCTTTCACTCAAATGGAGAGTGAGAGAAAATCGCAGAACCAGTAAGCAAATACAGAGTTCGAAACGCTGGAATCAGAAATATTTGCATCATGGCCCGCAGATTTTGTCCTCGAATAAGACCGACAGATCGAAGGTGGGTCCACGCTCAGTCAACTAAATTCCGCTCTAGGTGATTTCATGTTTGATTGCAGGGCTGTGAGTTCTGGACTGACTTGACCACTTACGAGGTTGAAATGCAGATTTTCCCAGAGCTGGAGAATGTCGTTCCACCCGACGCGGAACCAGCTGAGCTCGGCGAGGGTGATGAACAGCACCGGGATGGCCATCAATAGCATGGCGTGCGTGATGAGGTAGTGGTACCCGAGCTTCACATACTTGAGGTTCACGCTGGACAGGAAATCGGGAAGCATGATGGCGATGCTGCTAGCTCGGAAACTGTGCAGTAGCGCCCCTTTCTCTGCCAATTCAGCATCTCTCGATGTCGCCACGATCTTGTAAGACCCCGCCACTCGGTCTGTTTCCATTTCTTCCAATTCGATCGGCCTCATACCATCCAAAACTGTTCCAGCCCCGCAAACCTAACCCAACCCGAAATTCTCTCGTGTCACGGACGGCACGAATGAACACATTCACCACCGACTACGCTTCAGCATTGCTGGTATCAAATACCTGGAGCACACACAGAAACAAGAACCTTACKAACTGTCGAACCAAATACCGTAAATTCGAAASTGCAGCTAGAATTTCGTACACAAAACGCGCGCGCACCTTGATAGTACCCTGCAACCACCTCTCAATTCTCTTATMGCTACTACATTACCGACTCTACCACGGCATTGCTGGTATCCAAAACCTGCAGCACACATAGATATGTGAGCCATACGTACCATTGAACGRTCGAACACGTMCTTTAAGATCGAAACTGCYGGCAGAAACTCTTACACCAAAACGCACCTTCGTTAACATTAATTCTGCAACCACCCCGGSCGCATATTAAATTCTCTTATAATCACAACTTCAACACCGACTTTACCACGGCATGCATTCCCGGTATCCCAAACTTYGCAGCGAACATTGAAAGGAGATTCTTACTATGGAACCAACACAGTCAGATCGAAAGAACGTACTGCAGCTAGCTAGCAAGAAATTCATAAACAAAATTGCGCGCGCCTTGTGAATCGAAAAATCTGCAATTTACGAAGGCACTGAGCTGTATTTTTCCCCCGTTGATGTATAACACCTGGTTGGTCAAGATTGAAGCTCACCACAGGTTGAAGAGCTGCGCTGGTGACTAGCTAGAGATTGATCGGATCGAAGAAGCTGCTGACTGTTCGATCATGACTGCGCGCAGGCCGGCTTCGTGGTCGTCATTGCGAAGGTGACGGACGTCTCCATAGCCAGGGAGGGAGCTATTGTGACGTAATTAAAGCGGCTGCAGCCAGGGACGTTTCCAGAGCGAGTCTAGCTGGGTCTGGTGCGTGCAGTACTTGATGATTGTTTGGCTTACTATATTAATTCGTGGAACTTATGGATAGCTCCACCCACTGTTTGCTCACTTATAAGCTGGATGCTCTGGAAATCGATCTCCAGCTTCAAGCTCTCTACCTACACTTGGGTTTGTCACAGCTGCTCACTTCAATGCGGAGGCAACTTGTGGGGCTACGAGATCTCGGCACTTGAAGGGGGTTGGTGAGTGCAGCTCGCTCATGGGAAACCTCTTCTTATATTTCCACCCATTTGGCTTCGCCTACTCAACGCACTCGCCTGCGCTGGCTGTCGTCCGCCCATGTGCTACGACCTCCTTTGATGACCCACTCTAAATTAGCCCTGGAACGCCACGGTGGACTCCAGGTGTCCGAGGGATGAGTGAGGTTGGAGGAAGGCACTCATMTGTTCCTCTTGTTTAGTTAGAGGATAATTTGGTGGCTGATGATAGCAAAGATGGGCTTGTCTGATTTTACGAATAAATTTACGGATATAGTTTGGTTGGGAATTTACTTTGTTAAGGGAGTCAACCCATTTATGATCACACCCCATTTTGGCCATGTAGGGTGCTCTCTCCGTGCATGTACGTAGAGATGAGTAGTGATCAGTTATGGCGCAGTTGTGTGGCGTATTATAATTGGCTACAAGACTCTTGATATTGCAAATAGCTGATGGTCGGAATTTGGCAATAAATTCCTCTTTTCAAAAGGATGGGATTGCTAAAATGCTTCCTAGTCTTGAGGTGGTGACAGGCTCTAAAATTGTACAAGCTCTAAAACCACCCACATCTTCATWTATACACCATGTACCCAAGTTTCTTTTTCATAGTCTTCACCCATGTACAAACAATGTACACCTTCGGAGGTGGGCAATTTTAGAGCCCTATGTTGTTTCAACTTCAAATTTTTATAACTAATTCCACAAAGCTTCAAAAAATATGAAGCCGGGTATGAAGCGACTTGGGTTAGATGCCAATTCCACTTGTCTTTCAAGGGAAATTTACTGAAAATTATTTCAAGAAGCTTTGCCTCCCAATAAATCAGTTCCAGCTCTTAGGTGGGCAATTTCTGGACATGTTACCTTATTGCTACATCTTGGATGAATGTATGATATATGCGATGTTCTGTTTGAGTTCTAGAATATGGAGTCCCTCTTATTATTCCATGTAAGTTACGGACTGATTGGCTTCATCAGTCCACTGAGATCCTCCGTCTGGCAAAGCAATTGCAAAAAAATTCCCTGCATGTGCCCTCCCTTTGGTTGCATCTTTATTTTTATATATTTTTATACCGGTATCCAGGTGCCTGCTTGTGAGGTTTTGTATTATACATTTGGCATTTTGTACGTTGTTTTTTAGTAACTTAAAGCTACCTCTGACACCAAGCACTYGTAGATACTCATGTGTTCTCTCAGATGTAGGTGGGAAAGGGGACCAACACCAAACTTATACCCTCTTTACACTCATATTTGAAAAGTCTTGAAGAATGTTTAAAAGAAAAAGTCTTGAAGAAAATTTCTCGAAATTCTAAAGTCTTTCTAAWGTCCGCCTTTGGGAGGTCATGATTTTCAAATGAAAAAATGTATAATGAGAGTCTAAATCGTCCCCTCACTTGCATTAGTCACMTACTCTTTATTGYAATCTTAGCARTCTTTTAGCATCATGAGAATGCACTTCAAGAGTGGACACGTCAACATGTGGTTTAGCACAAATGTACTGAGCTTTTTCCAATTTAGTCTCAACAAACTTTGAAAAATAGCTTCTCTTGGGTACCTAAATAACAAATCTACTTGATATTAGGCATGTTTACCTTATGTATGAACCATCTTTGAGAATACTACCTAATCCTTTTGTGCTCCTCCAAACACCTTTGTTGGTTGTTGTTCTTGTTTGAAGTAACCATTGATATCACCAATCGATCCATTTTCATAGGCAAATGGGAGACAATGATTTTTTTTTGGAAAAAAACAACCGATATTCGACATTGACGACTCAATTCAATCTTCCATCAATGGGAAATAAAAGAATAATTTTGGTTTTTATTGTCATAAATTTGGTAGCCGTCTCATGGTGCAAGCCAACTATCTTTCAATCGTGAGGTTCTCATCTCCAAGTGCAAGAGCGAGTTTTCTCTTTCACCCACATTATTGATGACTCTTTTTATGAATAGTTGTGATTTCTCCAAGGAATAGTTATGCTTTGTCACTAGGTTTTCATGCATGTGAGCCTCTCCTTCTACCTACTTTTCTTTCAACTTTGTACTATTGGTATCAGTTTGCTTTCAATGTGAGAGGGTTCAGTTCACCATTTTTTCTTGTTGGACAAATATTGTTGTTTAATCACCACTCAATTGTTGTGCCTTGAAGATATCATTGTAAATTGCTTTTTTTTTCTCACGTATTCTACCCATTCCCTATACTTAATTTGCATGCTAGTCATGTTATTTATGAATCATCCACTACAATTGATAAATTGTTGTATTCATTTATAGCAAATTGTCCGCAATTATGTTCATGTAGGCATTGTTCTTTGAACCTTGAAGTCATGAGTTTTGCATTATTGTGTGGTTTTCTTGCTTGAATTGTTGTAGTTTTTGACTTGTAAGTTTAGCATCGTTGGCTTCAATTGGAAATTATATAGTTAGGATTCCTTGAGCTTGCAATTCTTGCACTCACTACAATAAAATGAACCCAAATTAACAAAATCAAGTTGATTCGGGTGTCTTGATTCGGCAATTTTGAAATTACTTGTGTTGATTTGGACATTTTGTATTGTTTTGGACATATTGATTTGGGCCATGCTTCCTTGTACTTGCAGTTTATAGTTTGGAATTTGGTTCATGTTGGAGTTACTTTCCSTCAATTAGCAATTCTATAGATTAGGGATTTTGAGCTTGCAATTCTTGCGCTGCAATAATTTTTCARGAAAAAAATGTTTTGCCTACTTTCGTTTGTTGTGATGCATTAAATAGCATTTGAATCTAGATACTTGGTTGCCTCTCAATTCAATATTGTCACTAGATGAATTTGTCCCCCCTTGATGACTTCAAATATTGCCAGAATATTGGTGCAACAAATAATATTGAAGACACTCAAACTTTAGAACATACAAGGTAGGAGGCACAAAATTTGCTCAATCATGCTTTAAAATCACTCACCTCCTTAAATGAACACTCTTTGTACATGTTTCTTTTTTCAATCTTTGCAAGAAAGTACAAATAGTGTACATTTGAGGAAGTGGGCGGATTTAGAGCCCTATGCCCATTTCAACTTAAAAATTTCATAACTAATTCCAAAAGGCTCCAAAAAATATAAAAACAACTTAGGTTAGATGCCAATTCTACTTGTCTTTCAAGGAAAATTTACTAAAAAAHCTTTTGAGAAATTTCACCTCCCTCAAATTCAACTCCATCTCTTAGGCGGGCAATTGCTAGACCTCCAAAAAATCACTCGAGGAAGCATTCAAAACTTCAAAGGAGCCTACATTATATAGGTTTATTTGTTGGACGTGGTGCATTTATGATAAAGGGAATTTTTTTTTATCAGTAAGCTTAGAGCATCCCCACAGCTACCCGGCCAAAGGTGCAAACTGGATGGTTGGCTGAGCTAGGCCAAAGACACTTCCCCATGTCATGCAAGATAGGGCTCAAGATATTCCCAGCCACGGCCAAATTTCCCGAGGAGACAGTGAAATGAAGAGTTGTGGATGAGGCGCTGTATGTGCTCTGGCACAATTCTCCAGCTATGGTCCATTTAATTCAACACAATTTTTCAAGTAAGACACACTTATTCATGCCAAAAGCRCACTAGGCCCGGATTTCATAAATRGGAGAATATTCAATTACGGGATGAGATTCAATTTTTTCCAGTAAAAAAAGGCGGAAAATTTGCCAGGTTGTGTCCTACCATTCTGTGTTGCCGTAGAGTGTAAGTGGGAGACACTGCCCGAGATCTCTGGTATAACCTTGCACACCCACACTCCCCGTCCTTGTTGGCCGGGATAGCTATGGAGATGCTGTTAGAGCATCTCCATGGCAAGGCACCGATGGGCCTCAACACGGCCAACGRACGGGCCGGGTCCAAGAAATTGCCCCACGGCACGCACATCAAGCAAAAAATGATGACCAGCCACTTCAAAAAGTGAAGAGGGCACGAGCAAATAGTGAGTCTTGGGTGCGGCTTGCTAAGGTAGGAGGTCCTAAAATGGAGAAGGTTCTAAAACCAATCAAGCTTTTGAGGTACATTTTGCACTCTTCAATATACAGGCAGTCTACATTTGAGAAGGTGGTCGGTTTTAGAGCCCATTGAAATGCACTTTTTTGCAACTTCAAAAAATCATAACTAATTCTGCAAAGTTCCAAAAAATATGAAACGACTTGGGTTAGGTTAGATGCCAATTCCACTCATCTTTCAAGGAAAATTTACTGAAAATTATTTCAAGCAATTTCACCTTGCCAAAATACAGCTTCAGCCCTTAGATGGGCGCTTTATGGACCTCCTACTTTATGTGGTGTTGTGGTACTTTTACTCAACTTTCAAGGCATTATGTGTACATGGATATGAGGTGGCAAGGAGGGAGTGGTTGACAATAGAAGTGCCATAATGACATTGAATCTAATTTTCTTGTGCTACCTATTTGATGAGTCCCACACTCCCACCATGGAGCAACCTATGAACACACACAACAAACCTTGAACCGAGGGCTCTTACATTAAGGTAGTCTGCTCTTAAAGCGCCCATGCTCTAAAAGCAATCATGATACGGAGGCCTTACTTGGGTTTCAGTCAAATCCTTCAAGTCACCCAGACGGCAGCATTCCAATAAGTCACTTATTATTTAACAGTGATCTGATCAAGTTGACATCACAGCAGAAAAAGTGATAATACAACATAACTTAATTATGGAATCATATGGTACCAAACTTGATTGTTGAGAGTGACCAAAATAGAGTAGGGTACTCCTGTTTAAGTCCAATTCAATAATAAGGGGATGAGCCTCCCTTGCCACTCCCAAGGGGCAATGGGCATAACATTCAATAGCCAGAGGAAGGTCTGCCTATTGTGTACCAGAATGATGTGGAATATTCCACACCATTCCTTCCTTTGGATGATATGATTTGGAATATTCCCACATCATATCAATAGCTACAAAGACACTTGTCAAAGAGTCGAAGCAAAGTATGCAAGTGAATGTAGTAGAAAATTAAAAGGCTGGAGTCAGTTGTCAATAGCTTCATTATCATGCAATTAGTTAGCAATGCAATTAGCTAGTGATTCAATCATTCAATGTATTAGAGCATCTCAAACAAGGCTCTTCGAAAGAGACGAGCCAATTTGACAAATTGATTAATTAACAAGTGAACAATAAAAGACCGAGAGGTTGTGGACGGATTTCATGATTGGTAGTCACAAAGAAGAACAAGGAGACCTTGCTCTAGCTACTTAATGTTATGGGGTAGAGAAACTAAGAGGACAATTTGTGGTAGAATGTCTTTGTCTGCCATGACAACCAAGGACAGAGGGGGTGAAATTTTTTTATAACATATGACCTTCAAGAGTAGCAGCAAGGATTGAGACGACACAACATCCATGGCAACCGGAAAGGAGATGAATTTTCATTATTAGCTTCCGGTTTTGTATTTTCATTACCGTCCATGTTTGTAGTTTTATTACGCCCATATTTGAATTTTACTACACTCAGTATCTACATTTTCATTACCCATGTATATGTATTTTAATYATCCTTGTCTCTATATTTTCATTACCCCCATATATGTATTTTTCTTACCTCCATTATTGTGTTTTTGTTATGAAAATATAAGATTGCTTTCAAAATAGGATTAAAAATTGTATCCCATATTCCATACATGTATCTATATATATTATATTGTTTCAAATAATATTTTTATTTAATTACCCCCTTGGCCCCCCCATTGGACTTGGTTAATTCCCACACATTCTTGTATTTTCTCGAATCAATCTAGTGAGCAATTGATATGGATTAATGCCGTTTTTGTTTGTATTTCATAAATGTATTCCTCGTCCATATCTTTATTCTATAGGTGTCTTCTAATATGTCCATATCCATACTTGTATCTCATCAATATTCATATCTAAGAGTATCCATATCCAAAGTATGCGTATCTATATTAGTTATTTTTCAAGATCAACAACATTAGAAGGGGATTTTTGTTTACGAGATCAATGGCTCTTGAATTTTACAAAGAGGGTGAGTGTGTGTGGGTTAATTGCAACATGAACTTGTGGTTGCATCTTTTTAGAATATAGTAATTGTAAGTAAGGTAGCCAATTCATAACATTCAAGTCTATGAGTTATTAATATTTTTTCATTTAAATATCAATAGTTGAGTTTTCTACCACACTTGATAGAAGATTCATTGTAAAAAGGGAAACATTAGGAGCTAATTGGCCCCGTGGGGGAGCCATTTCAACCTAATTCTCATTCTTTCTTTCTTTACTAGTTCAAGAAGTTCCCACTACCTAAATTCTTATTGGAAAATTCATAAGTGCTTCTCAAGAACATTGATGATTGGCRGGCTAATGGACTCATTAATTTTCTAATGACCTCTGTCATTAAATTCCTCATTTGATGTGTCATTCTCTTGACCATGTCAAATTTGTTTCAACAACAAATACCTCCAAGAGCAAGCTTATGGYAACACCTTGGGAGCGCGCGGCCTTCCATGRCCTCATTAATTTTCAAATGACATAAAAATCAAACACATAACATTGTTGAGTGGTATTAATGTCCTTTTGCATTTGGTAGTGTTTCCCAAAATTTTAGGATGAAATCATCTCTTGCATCTAAGACTTCAATTGAATTAAAAAACCTCTTATGAATTTCAAGGCATGGTAAATGAAATACTTCATAGAAAAGAAGGTTAATTTTAGTATGGAAGACTAGTGTGAATGAAACATTTGTTGAAAATAGCTCAAATATCTAAGCCTCATGCACCTTAATGGCAAATTCCATCTTTGATATCTCTATTTAGAGGTAGCCCTTCTAAAGAATTGACATTTTTCTTCCTTTGATAAAATTTTAAGTTTCCATATGATGATGAGGTCACTTGATATCCTTACTGTGAACCACCGTACTGGTTCACTTTTGATAAAATAGAAAATTTAAACAATATATGCAAATTTGTAAGTTCGGAAGTGTTAGTACTCCGGATTAAACTACAATTACCAATTAGGGAGTTTTCCATCACATAGGGATAGGAACTTGGGAAGAATAATATGAAATTTAGAAAGTGCAAGTAG